>VXAZ01004430.1:599941-617035 GCA_013399875.1 Gymnorhina tibicen | reverse complement strand
GGGGGGGGAACCAAAAGCAAACAAAAAACAAACCACAAAAGATGTCAGACTTAGATCTAAAGATGGTGCAAATACATGTTCTGATCATTTGTCTCCTTCAGCTCAGCTCCACTGTGAACGTTCAATGACAGCCCAGAAGTCTGTTGCAGTCTTTTAAGTGTAACGGATAAATTCCAAAATTCAAGTTTTGTCCACAGTAACTTCAGACATCCACTCTGCTTGACCTAACAGATGCCCGAGAACCCAAGCACGTTGCTGTCATTCAAAGTTTCATGCAAGCCAATCCTCCATGCTTCCCATGCTTCCTCTTCAGTTTAGGCCACAATATAGCCTTTTTGGTTTGGTTTTTTTTTTTCTTTTGGCAAAAACATTATCAGCTTTATGATTGGCACAGTGCTCTGACTTTTCAGAAAGCAGTGATTGGTCCAACTGTCTTGTATCTTAAGGAGTTCTATTACTAAGAAAATAATAAAAATATCCCACAAAGGTAAGATATGCCCAGTACAAATCTGGGAACGTAACAGCTTCAAAGGATGCTTTTCTCAAGATCTCCAAACCTAGCCAAGATCCTCTGCTGTCCGTCCTACTTCCTGAAGAGGTGAGTAAGCAGAAGATAGTAAATCATTTTGCAGCCTTCACTGATACACAATTGACCTTTTAATCTCTGCTTAGTGCCAGGCTGATACTGTTCTTTCACTTTTAGACCCAAAACTTCATCACTTGAGAGAACACTCCTTTTTTTTTTTGGTAAGATTTATGTGCACCCATGAGATTTTTCCCTTGTCCTCACACTCAGGCATGGATTGAAATCTCACTGAACTCCTTCCAGAAGACAAGTTTTGGAATATAAACATTTTTGATCATCTTGTCCAATTAACATGGACTTAGTTTAGACAAAGTTTGCAGCCATGGTTGAAAAAAGGAGCAATATTGTGGTATTATTTCCTGTCCCCAGTATTACTCCCCTTCAGGTCAGAGAAGCTGGAAACTCATGCTGGTGGTTGTTGGGTCAAATCCAGCACATGGCACATCCTCTGGGATGGCTTTTTAGCCTCTGCTGAGAATAAACAGAGGGAACTGTGAGGTGGATTGGGAACTGGATTGAGAAGGGCAGGTCTCAGGGGATGTGACCAGTGGCACAGAGCCCTGTAATTAGTGGTGTCCCCAGGGTTTGATACTGGGTCCAGTATTGTTTAATGGCTTGGGATAGAGTGTCCCCTCAGCAAGTTCACTGATGATACAAAACTGGGAGCAGCTGATGCCCCAAAGTGCTGTGCTGCCATTCTCAAGCCTGAAGGGATGGGCAGAGCAGGACCTTTTGAAATTCAACAACGCAAGGTCCTGCACCTGGGCAGGAATCACCTCAAGCACCAGCACAGGCCTGGATGATCTGCTGGAACACGGCTCTGTAGAGAAGGACCTGGAGGTCCTGGGGCACAAGCAGCTGTCCCTGAGCCAGCAGAGTGTCCTGGGGACAAGGAGGCCAACGGGATCCTGCAGTGCACTCGGAAGGGCATTGCCGGCAGGTCCGGGAATGATCCCGCCCCTCTGCCCAGTCCTGGGAGGCGCCTCTGGAGCGCTGTGTCCAGCTCTGGGCCTCTCAGCACAGCAGGGACACGGAGCTCCTGGAGTGGGTCCAGCAAAGCCTGTGGAGGTGAGGAAGGGCCCAGAGCATCTCCCTGCCCAGCAAAGGCTGGGGGAGCTGGGGCTGTTTCTTGAAAGGAGACAACAGGAGGTTGTCCAGGGACCGGATGACCTCCAGTGGTCCCTTTCCAACCTGACCCTTGCTGTGATTCTGTGTGATTCTGCCAATTTTCACAATTGCTTTTGGATACTAAACATGCCAATCATGGCAGCCCAGCCATCACACATTTGAAAGTTTCAACACAGGCTTCCACTCAGGAGAGTCTGATGATTTTCTGATGATTTTCTGATGTGCTTTTTTTAAGTGGGCTTCTAAAGCAGCAGCTTTGTTCCCAGTGCATGCTGATGACGGACTGTCAGCATCCTGTGGAATTAATTTACGTCTCTTTTGAACTGACAGAATCTTCTAGGCTGTACGTGGGGAAAAAAAAGGGCAGAGGGGATCTCATGGATGGCCGAGACCAGTTCTGTTATCACAGATACAAATCTAATCTTCACTAACTTAAAGAAAGAAAAATAGCATGTTTGCTAAAAAAAAATTACAGCTGTTGATTCCTGAGCCAAGGAATGCTCTGTTTTAAAGAAAACTGGTTCCATATGAAAGCCTTCTGATCATGGTGCACCTAACCGCTAGCAATTTCTAGTCCCAGTGACCATGGAAAAAGGTAATATACAGAGATCTAACCAGCCAGGTTACTGATATAAATTCTACACCCCTCCCTCCAAAGGATTCATTTCTCAGCTGAAATACCCCTTGAGGCTGGAAGTCATATATTATAGTTCTGAAATGTGAAGTAACCCTCAGTTCTACCCAGCTTATCAAAAATCCCTGTCCTGCACTCTCCCTTCTCACATTTCCTTGGCTTCATTACGCTTTTAAAAAGGGAGATTGCTGCTAAAATCCCGGTTGGGTTAATTTGACAGCTGGAGCAAGAGAAACCGCAAGAATCTCCCAAGGAGAAAGTTCTGACTGTCCCAGCAATTTGATCAGTCCAGCTCCTCCTTATGCAAAAGTCCCATCAGGAACACAACTGAGAGGTATCCCAGAACACACAGACAAGCTATTCAGGGGACACAGGGAAAGAACAAAAGGAAAAAAAGAAAAAAAAAAGATAAGTATAGAAAAAATCTCAACTAGGAGGTCAGGGTTCACTGGATTTAAAGACCCACTGAGCTTCCTTCAAGACAGGCTTGGTCCCATATTCCAGGTCTGGAACATTTCACTAGTTTCCTAATTACAGATCAGATTTTCTAGGCAGGCTACAGAAGTGAAAGTGCTCCTTCAATACCAGTAGTCCACTGCCACATTTTCCTATTACCAGCTTGTCAGCCTGCCAATGCAGAGAACTTCTAGAACTCCTCCTTGCTCTCTTCCCACAGAACACAAAGCAGCATATTCCTTCAGAAGCCCTATTCAAACTCCCTTTCTTCTCCATGAGCCTGCATCTTTGAGACAATGGATAAGAGGAGGCGGACCACTTCCGCCATTCATTTGCTCAGCCTGCTGAAACGTCAGATCTGTCTGATCTTGCAGCAGAAGCATTATCCTTTGTTCTGATCAGGTTGCACAAATAGCTGTGCTTCTATCAGTCGCAGAGCAGAGATTTTTTTTTTTCCCTTCTTTTTTTTTTTTTTTTTCCCATGACCAATATGATTTATGGCTCACACAACACGTTGTGTGTCCTGCTAAAAATGTTGGGAGTTCTGTTTTCCACCAGGTCCGGCAGCTCTCCCACCAAAAAACTCAGTTCAGTGTTACATGCTAAGGAAGAAGGGGAAACTGCAGAATGCCGTTGCTACATGTACCCTAGACAAACGTGCCAGAATATTCCCAGCCTCACACAAATGAGCCCATAGTCACAAGAAGTACCTGAAACGGGCTCAGGCTGAAGGAGTTAAGAGAGGCACAGGATGACTGAGACTCCCAAGACATCCCACCACTTCTCCGAAGGCTGGGCACTCCTCGTGCCGATCAGCAGCAGCTGCCTTTGCATGTCCTGACAGCTCACTGCATCCCACACAAGACACACTGGGCTGGCCCCAGCCACCCCCTCCGCTGTGGTGACATACCTCTGCCCAGAATTCACACCTGGACCGCTTGCAAGCCATCTGCAGCCCAACAGACAAAGGTTAGCCACTGCCAGGCTGTGTGAACATGCACCATGGTGGTGTTGTCTGGTGAGCAGCTCAAGTTTCCCACACTGAAGAAAAGAAGAAAAATACATCGCCGCATCTACCAATAAAGAGTCCTGAGCTCTGGAGAGGTTACAGAACGTGGCTTTAATTTTCCCTTCCCCCGTTCTACCATAGTGCACACTTGCTTATGAAAACAGTTGTTATCATACATCCTTCCTCTTCCTAGGGCAGAAAACCAAATCAACCAGAAAACACAGCCAGTAAGTTCTTCAGAACTTCAGCGCGTCGGAAAGCCTCATTCAGGTTGGAGGTTGAACTTTACCTAATACCTCCAAACTTCTCATATTTTTGCCTAAGGATGTGTGTGAGTATGCTGTCTCTGTTATCAGGTAAAAGCTCTAATACCCACTTCTGGCTTCTAGCCAGCATTTAAAAAGGAAAAAAATTTGCTAATCCATGGTTGCAATGGAAAAAACACCTACCACAGGGAAAAAATCCTCCTGCCTTTAGCCAAATCTAATCTAATCTTTTCTCACAGCTGTAATATCACTCTGAATGCTTCACTACCTAACTTTAGCTCCACATATGGAGCATGGGGAATTATTGATACAAACCTTTTGTACAAGGCTAGCATGGGGAAAAAAAAAAAACCCATGAGTGGCTGTGTTCAACATTCCTGAGCTTGCCATCAGAATCAATACAGTTCCATGAAGATATTGCCATTTTTAGTAACTACAATACCCTCCAAAATGCAACAGCATTATATGATTTCTGCTTCATAGAGGCTTTGACGTTCCATCTATTATCCCAGTCTTGCTTTAGCACATATTTTATATTAGAATGCGTTCCAGGAGGCATATGGCAATAGAACTAGGTCAACCATTAACCAAATAACAGGAAGCTGCTCTGCAGAGCACACCCTTCAAAGCTCGCTTAATGAGCTGGCTCTTCAGAGTGTGTCCTTCAGTAAGGTTGAAGCTAACTGTTCCACAGGATTTTCCTTAAAGACACATGGTCGCCCATAAGACAGGTGACTTATGGACATGACAGACTCTGAAGAGCCATCCCAGGAGTGTAAAAGCATGTGGGTTAGATGCTGAATTGAAGAACAATCCACGGTCACTCGTGGGACAGTGAACATCAGGAACCTGCTCCAACATTTTCCTCATCTTACATGAGAGCAGAGACATTCCATCATTAATCTGCTCCCACAACTTCACAGGAGAAGAGCAGAGCCTTTGTAGAGTCTGCAGGGAAGGACACCATCACTAGATAAAGAGTTAGTATCTCTCTGTCCAGATGAGTCAATTCCAAACTCTTGCAAGGTTTGGGAAAAAAAGGGCTGATATTAAGCCTTGCAAGTCGGTGTCTGACTAAATTCTTCATGTTCTGCTTTCCCATTGATCTCGTTGAGTTACATGATTTAACATCATCTGCCAAACCCAGCAGAAAAAAAGTCCACCATCATTGCTGATATCTTCATTTGTTCCACCTCAATCTTGCCAATTGCTTCCACTAAATGTCGCATTCCACACTTCTACGCAACCACAGATGCCCAAGCTTGAAAGAGAAGATTTTAGGACTGAGAAGCGTCAGGCAGCACAGAAGAGAATCCATGAGTAACATGGAGTTTAGAAAAAGTTCTGATTCATATTATGCTGTCAACAAAGCAGTAGAGATGGCCTGATCGAGTTGTTTTTAAACAAATAAAAGGCGAACACTTGCCAGCACCCTAATTGAAAGGAAGTTTGCATACAACAGCCACTGATACCCATCACGTAACTGTTGCACTAACATGGTAACTCAACAGCCGCATACCACAAAGCACTATGAACTTTTCTAATTCAAAAAAAGTCACCATCAAGCAATGTGACTACAGCCAAATCTTCACACTAAGTATATCGGGATACAAATATTAGTTTTCTGACACTCTCATTAAAAATGGATACAGTCTCTTATCTCTTTATCATAGTCTTTCTTCTGGGCAGTATCTCTACGAAACAAAACATTCAGAGGTCCTGAGGCCATTATTTACCCAAACAAAGCTAACAATAAAAAAAATCCTCTCTACACCATTGCCAAGGGGAAGGCTTGTATTTCTCCATAATTTCTAATAGGGATGAGTGCTGTAAGCACATATATATATATATATATATATATCTCTCTCAAGAGTTTCCCCAGTAGTTCACGTCTACCTTTGTGACAAAAATAAAAGGCAAAAAGCCCATGTCTAACAGATACTCTTCTACTAGAGCCTCCATAACTGAGAACTTCTCTGCAACCAAATGTTTGTGAGGTGGGAACTCAGGTCCACCTTTCTGGTGGTGGATCCTGCTGGTTTACCAGATAATGATTCCAGTTCCTAATTACAGACACAGGAAATGATAAGGCCTCCATGATGACTGAGAAAACAGTCAGTGTGTGTGATCATATGTCCCTGCAGATTGCTTTGTATCTTAAGCGACAGCTCCTTGCTGAAACAGGCTAACTCAGTGGAAGACTGCCAAGCATGCTGTGGTGAGATTATCATCTTAGTAGTTATTTATAATAAACTATCTTCAGCAAGTAGCACCTTTTTCAGTAGGAAAAAGTCAAGGACAATGCATTTTCTTCGCAGTACAGAGATGGTGTATGAGAAAACGTGCAGACAATATCTAGTGGCATTGTTCATTTGCATATGAAGAAGTACTTCTGATGAACATTCCTCCAGCACGTTCTGAAAACTGTTCCAACACCACTAAGAAAAGGCACAAAATTACCAGCCACTACAAAATACAACCTGCAATGGAAATTACGTGGCTAGAGAGAACAGAGTGGCCATATTTTATTTTTAAAAAAATCTTTTTATTTGCCTGCATCCCTAATACTTCTGATGATGAAACAGCCACACCATGGCATCTCTATGGAACCAAGAAAAGAGTTCTGCCCTGAGAGATGGTGTTCAAGTCTCATGTAACTCCTCAGTGCCATTTCTTTGCAAGTGCCCTATGCAGAAGTGCCAGAATCCCATAGCTCCAACCGAAAAATCTGAATGGGGCCAGCGGAGTGGGGAAGGACGCTGTTAAGGATGGAGTTACTGCAGAACAGAACAAACAGTCTTCGCACACAAGCCATGTTTTATGTGCATCCCCTCCTCCCATCACCAAATTGCAACTGGGAAAACATACCTGTGGGTTGACTACTCCCACACTCCCACTCCAGCTCTCAGGAATACATGAAGTAAGTCATGCTTCTGCAGGGCTGCCACGGAACAGCGTCTAAGACAAGGATTCATTCAAGGGGGTCTGTAATAGATTCTCTGAAGATCCTGCTGAACAGGCAGTGGAAATCATGAGAGCTCTGATTATGAAGTTCAGCTCTGCTGTGCCCATCAAGAAGGCAAGCTCTGGTATCCTGGAGTTTCCCAAGCTGAAGCTACAGGAAGCTATCTCCAAACGTTATGGGTGGGAAAAACCCCTAAACCAGTTGACCAGTGTGTGACTGAGCTGACAGAAGACATACCACCAGATTTTTTAAGTCCATTGAATGCTTAGCAAGCTTATTTAGAAATCTTTTTTTCTGCAGGTTTAGATAGACATGTAACAGTATTTGGCTCTTTAAAAAAAAAAAAAAAAAGGGCATTACGACTTTAGCCAAATAGGACAAAGGCGTTCTAAAAGTGCATTTCTGCTAAAAAGCAAGCAGCAACAGCTACAGTAGCTTCCTACAGTTTCTTAGTAATTACAGAGTTTCAAGGTCTACATAGTATCACAGCATTTCATACCTTCTGCATTTCGCAGCTGCAGTTCAATGTTCTCAAATGGTTACAGCTTTTGAACAAAATGTGTCTGCACTAAAGCCAAAAGGATCTACAGTGGAGCTTCATCTGAAGCGCAGGACTTGCACATGACTGAACTCTTCTCTTTCTCCAGATCTGCTTAGCCCTTCAGCCTCCCCCCAGCCCTTTTTATAATCCATTCAGACATGCTTTTGGAGTGCACTTCATTGCTTTGTGTTTGGTTTTTTTTTTTTACAGAAACATAACACAAAAACCCAAAAAAAAACCCCAAAACAAAACCAAGAAAAAAACCCCAGCAGGTTCAGAAAGAGAGGAAGAAATGAAACCCTGCTGGGCTGAAGTTTTCAGATGACAAAGCAGAAGGTAATCATTTAATACCAAGTATGAAAGCAGCACAAAAGGACAAGATGCGGAGAGGGGGAAAAAAAAAATCTATCTGGGCTTCCTGCACTGGCATGAAATGGCTGCTTTCCTTCTTACTGCCAGCTCCCATGCTTCATGTTGACATTACACATCCTGTGCTGTAGATCCACCCCCATGCTGATGCTTGCCCAACAGAATTATCTCCTGCGTCACAGCAGTGGTAACAGAACTGCTGGCTCTGCAGATCCGAGAGCACCATTTCAACGCTTAATACATGCAGCAACTGGACACACCACCAGATATTCTGGGTTGGTTCACAGCTCCCCCAGCGCTGCGCCGCTTTGCCTAACCTTCTGTTAACCAGATGGTCTGTCCTCCCCTTGGGACCAAACCATTAAAACTTTGTTTTATTAATTTCTACCAAAACGCAGGGACGGCTTGGAGCACTTGTTATCTGGTTCATCTCCAGCAGGGTTGCTAAGATGGAAGTGGCCTAAAAATAACTGGAAACACTGCTTCACACCAACAGAGAACAAGATCTTTTGGAGTAAATATTTAAATGGTCTGCCAGATGAAGCACCACAGCAGCATGAACCACATGGACAGGAACTTGTATTATGTGCACACACGCAAAGGTACATGCTCCTGTCATTGTAACAGGACCTAGGTTGCATTTTTCCTGATCCAAAACACTTTTGTCTTCAACAAACCATTACCCTATTAATATCTATTCGAGCCAATCCCTTAATTAAGAAGAAAAAAATGAGGGGAAAAATGGCTTCCAAAAGCACCACAGTTAATGATGGGACTCCAGAATGCGCGAACATCATCCACAGGCACTGCAGCAACAGGAATGTTCTCGCTAGAACATCTGCAAAGTCACATGAAATTGTACTTCAGGGACACGCCAGCACTAACTGAAGTCAAAGTTGAGTATTTATAACATTCATGCTCCTGCTGTCAAAATACAAAGAGTGAGAACGAAAGAAGGAGCACATGAATGAAAGTGAAAGAATTATCTTATGCATATGCTTCCGCTGAATCTTGCAAATCTGCTACAGCCATGCCCTCACATGCAACCACAAATGAGCATCTCATGTATGTAGGTGGAAGCTGTTGAAAGTTAAGGGCATCCTCAATTCAAGATGTAATTTTCAAACGCCTCCCTGAAAGCTCCACAAGAATTACTCCACACAGCTAAGGATCTGATCTTCAAATGTTTACTCACACAAGTAGCTGCAGTGAAAATTCAGAATCAGAGCACAGCGACTTATTCACATGAATGAGCTCTTAGAGCACAAGGGCTTTAGCTCCCATCATCTGTTATCTACCAAATGCACTACAGTAACATGAAAATGCAACAGTGGTGAGGTCTGACCTATTAAAAAAGCCTTTGTTAACATTCCTAACGGTGGCAGTGAACAGTTATAAAATAAATAAATAAAGCGTACATGCCTGCACACTAAACAAAATCTCAGGAATGTAAGAAGAATCCTGTAAAAATTGCATGTTTTGCTGTCTTCCAAAGGAAATAGGAAGCAAATCCACATAAAATCTAACTATAATAAACCATTAAAATCAGTTCTTCATGGCTACCACCACAGTGCAGCAGCTTCGAGAGCACGACTGGATTCACTGCTCAGATTGCTGCACACGTGCATTTGTCTGAGGCTGGAAATTTTCAACCTAAAGCTCCAAACCTCTGCAGGCTGGGGTGTCAAGCACACTCAAAAGAGGACAGCACTGCTACTATGCAACCTCCTACATGTGACTAGCTTCTGATGTGGAAGGAGATCACAAACCATCTTCTTCACACCACCTGGGCAGCTAAAATGTTCTTGTGGTCATCCATTAGTAAAAGTCTTACTGAGACACGAATAACCCTCCAATCTGGATGTCAACAGATCAGCAGGTATTGCCTTCAGCTCATAAGCAGACTGCTTAATTCACCTGTAAAGAGGATTAGATGCCTTCAGCACATCAAGGAAACAAGCATGAGAAACAGGCTGTGTGACATTTTAGCTCCATCTATCTTTAAAATTTCCCCAAAGAGCAGGATTTTTTTTTTAATGTCCCATTTAAGTTACTAACTCATCATCATATGACTGGCCTCCACTGCCATGACATACAAAACTTCAGTATATGGTGACAGGCCCCGTAGAAAGTCATTCCACAACCTGAAACATCATCTACCCTTCAAACACACTAAAAATAGATTCCTCACCCCCTTGAGGTCTGAGCAGCCCATCTGATATTACAGTACAGTATTAACAAACCTATGTAGACATGAATTCTTAAAATAAATATCTTCAGAGATAAGACCAAAATACCAGCAAGCAAACTATACTCCTGTACACCACTGGTGAACCTGTGGAAGCACTGGAGAACCACGGAGGGCAACGGCCACTCCATGTTCATTTTGCAGGAGCCCAACTCATGCAGCCTTTGGTCAACCTGCCTGACACCTTGCCAAGCAACTTCTGGCTGCCTGAAAGACATTTTCTGAGTACGGCCCTCAGCAGGTTTTTTTATGTGGTTCCTCGGGAGAACAACACACTGAAAATCTTGCCTTCCCCCCCGGCTCAACCCCTGCCCCATGGTGCAAGGAGAGCAGCACATTTGTAGAGGGCGTGGGATGGAAAATTCATTGTAGTATTTTATCACCTCTTGCAATCTGATCATTTTAAAATAATTCAGGTTTACTCATTTATTCATGCAAAGACCCAAACACACTGACTCACTCTCTCAGCAGTCCCAGTGAGTAATAGCTATGTCCTTGGAGCCAGAGATTTCAGGTCTCACACATGCACGGGGTGTTCTGGCAGGGGAAACCCGCAGGCTCTTGAGCAACATCAGCTTCTTCTCAACCTACCAGGATAGGAACACGCCAGGAGCCACTGAAGGGTTAAACACACCCATCCTGCAAGCCCTGAGGTGACATGCACCATCTATGCTGATGCAGAACGTGGCCTTGGGTCACATTTACCTATACAGAAGGGCTGCTGGAGTGCTCCTCTGCCCAGGCCCTGGTGCTGTTGCACACTGGGCTGTTTCACACCATCTGCTTGATCACAGACAAGAGAACTTGGCCTCTACATGACCTGACAGAGCTGAAAGCTGATATGCTTTCTCCCCACTGCCCTCCCTCAGCGAAGATAAAAGGTCATTTAAACCAAAAGGAACCTGTCCACACTGACTTCAAGTTACATTAATTCAACTTTTGGGATGCACTCCTGGCCAGGAACCCAAACCCTTTCTCGCAGGGCTGCAAGCCACAGCCATATGACGGGGCAGGAACAATTCAGCAGTCAAGGAGCTAATTAACCAGGCTGAGAGCTGTCTGGCTGCTCTCAATTTTCCATCAGCCATTTGTTACATTTTTTTACACTTGTCAAGCTATTTAGAAGCTTGAGCACGACAGAAGCAAGGCTTCAGAGCCCACCAGTCCTGGAGGTCCCATACCCAGCAGCCAGAGCCACCCAGCTGTAGACAAAAAGGGAGGGAAAAACTGAAATGCAGAATCAGAGCTTCCAATCAAATACGGCGAGAAATAATTCCAAATTTGTTCACGCTGGCATTTAAAAAAAATTATTTATTTATTTGTTTTCAGGGTGCCACTTGTCTCACAGAACACAAGAAAACAAGATGATGACTCCCACTGGCCACCACCTTCCAAACCTTGCTGCATCACCAACTAAGTAGGTACTGTGTCTGTATACAAATATATATTTATATATGCATATTTGTCCATACTCACCACAAGCAACAACACACTTGAGAAGAGAGGATCAGCCAGAGTTACAGCAGTGACACAGAAGCAGTGACACAAGGTGGCAGGTAACCACATCTCATCTCTCAAGCGCTTGCCAAGAGCAGGGCAAGTCTGCTCCAGCCTCACACACCAGAACCACTCATGAAAGGAGGCTTTTCTTTTCTTATCTCGGTTTGTTTTAACACATGCAGCAACAGAATCCAGCACCAGGGTCTTAATTTCCAGTATCTCTGTTAAATCCTAATTATGCCTATTTTACTGGGTAGAGGGATAGATGGTTGAAGGAATAAAAAAATTACGAGCAAGATTTCAAGGGCTGGACAGCAATTCTTTGGTCTCCTTTGTTTTTGGTCAGAGAGACCAAAATCCCCTTACTAAGAGCCTCATGTCCACAAATCTAGCTGAGTCTGACTAGAACTGAAGAATCCAAGTCTGAGTTAAAATAAATAAACATCCATGGGCCTCTAAAGTTCTCTCCAGAAGCACTTTGCTCAACTAGAGATGAGTGTTCATCTTTGACTCACTGCATCCCCCTCAAGACAAGCACTCCTCAAGCTTTTCCAAGTTTAGCCCAGCCTGCAGTTATCACTTTGTTTAATAAAAACATGAAAACTGAAAACTAAAAGGAAATGACAAAAAAGTTGTTAAACAATCACCACTGACATAAACCACTTTCACCAATTCCTCTGGAATTTCTGACCTAGGATCTATTTCAGCTGTCCATTTAATATCAACAAGAGGGAGGCAGAAAGGGAAAAAAAAACCCAAACTTTTTCAGCATCATCAGCCAGCTGAATTCTAACTTTTGGGCCACAGCAAGGCCTTTATTAATGATCCCTTTCCCAGCTGCTTTAATTTCAGTTAAATTCTCCAGCAAGTCAGTCATTAGAAGGTAAATGAACCACCCTCCACGTCACCACCATGCTGGACCAAAATCTTCCAGCACAAGTAGTCTCCCCTTAGCTTTGCTGCTTATCTGACAAATAAGGAGAAAACTCAAAAACGTGTGCTTGCTGCAGGCACAGGTTCCAAGTGCCACATTCCCCCACCCTGCTCTTTTCTCTGAGAGGTCTGGGGACAGTGTGTGGGAGGAATGCGTTTGCCTGGCTCCTGTGATAAGTGGCCATTGTGTTTTGAGGCATTTGCATGACAACAGTCCAACCCAGGATGACCCATCTTCTATCCCAAAAGGAACATCCTGTGATGCCTTCTTTCCACAGCCACCGATACCACCCCGAGCCACTGTTTGAACCTAAGGGCTGCAGGCGGAAAGGAAGGGTTTGCTCATCCCAGCAGTGCGAAAGAAGCCCCCATTGTCCTACCAGGCCACGGAAACACTGACCACATGTGCATCAGAAGATTCCATTTTTAGCATCTTTCAAAACAAAGTCTTGTCTTTCACATTATCACGAGCACACTGAATCCTCAGTCTTCCTATATCATTCTCTGCAATGTCTGCTTTGTTTTGTCTTGAAAAATCATTCCCTCCTGCCTCTCTACCCCATGCCACTGCTCTATTAGCAGCAAGTTTCCACTGCTCGTAATTATGGCATGCCTTAGCCTACTTTTTTTCTGTTTGCTGAATAGCTCTGCCTATTTTCTACTTGTGCTGATGCTACCATTTACTTTTCCTGACGCTCTAATCCTTGTATCCTTTGAAGGCCTGACTTCCTCCACACCATGACAGCAGCTGGGGTTCTCAGGCCCCTTTCCAGACCTTTTTAATAGCAACAGTAATGCCACTGATGAACATCCTACTTCCTAATCTTCAGGTCAGCACAGAGCCTGCATCTGTAACAAGTGCTGCAAATACACCATCCAGGGCTGCTGAGCACCCATTATCTAAATGACTACCAAGTTATTAATTGCATATTCCTGGAACTGGAAGGAGGAGGAAAAACACAGCCACATAATGCAAGCACTTAGCTTCTTCACACATAATCCCGACTAGAAGGTCTTATTTTTCCACCAGGAAGTAACAAGTGACACACTTCAGGAACTGAATACTTAATGTAACTGGTTCAGAACTAATAGGAGTAGACTAGTGAATCAAGCGCTTTCTCAGAATTACTCGTCCTCAACACACACTGGCCTTGCAATGACTGCTACCCTAATAAGCTCTAAATAAGTCCTTCCTAACCACTCATGGCATCGATGCTGTGCCCAACAGCTCTTTATGCTGACATTATTAAACAAGTATTCTTAAAGAGACTGCGCTTGACTCCACTCAAGAACAATTCCTGAACATCCTGAGATCTCCTGTTTCCATCTTCCTCCAATTACCAGCTGAACTAAAGTAAATTAATTGCTTCTCTTGATGGATCTTACCATCTTCTACCTAAGAAGCTGCTGTTAGCCCAAGCCAAAACCCCACTAGACAGCAGCTGTGGAGGTCCGTAATTATACCACAAAACCCAGCCAAAACAATGAGACTTTTGATTAAGGTAAAATACAATGTACAGCACTGCTGATAGGTCTAGAACAGATGTTCTGATAACCAGGGTATCTCCAAAAATGACTACAAAGCAGTCAAAACCAATGATGAGGGAAAGCTCTTGCCCAAACATTGCTTAAAGAATAGTTCCTTCAAGTAGTGATTAGGCCAGGGTATTTCGAGTTACTGCAGTAACATATGTTGGCTCAAGCTGACCAAAGCAACTGCATCAAGATGTTCAACTCCCAGAGAGCTGAAAAGAGCACAGAAAAAAAAAAAAAATTTACATTGTATATAAGATTGTGTTCAACTATAAGACACAAAGATTCCCCTCTCCTCATCTCAAACTCTCTTCTCTCCTTCGAACCCCTTTCAAGATGTATTTGTGCTGCAACTTCTGGCACAGCTTGATAAAGCTTAGAGACATGAAGGGCAGACTTTTTAGTTCTTCGGTATTGTTTTAGAAGTTAAAAGAACAAAACAGAACCCAAAAACAGTCTCACGTGACTTTGTATTTTAACCTATGTGTTGAACTTCCCAAACACAACCTGAAAGCAGAAGAGTACTTCCAAAACTCAGGACACAAATGAAGACCACATTCTATTAAACCTGGTCCTCCAAGTTGGGAAACTTCTACTAAAGCCCTTTTTTTTTTTTGCTACAACCAACAAGATAATTATCATAAGTCGATCTATCTCCCTTCCTCCCCCCTTTTCTTCTTTCAGCACTGGCATACAAACCATGCTATTTTAACTTCTTTCCTGTTCTCCCAGTTCTTCTGGAACATTTTATTTTCAACAGTCAACTCATTTGGAGAAGTGCCATGCTGAAGTTCAACCGTTTACAATGTTAACTGTGTCTCTGCCAGCAGCTGAGGACTTACATCACACCACCTTCTCCAGCACCTCTTGATTAAACAATTTTGAGTTCCTCTCTCTGAGAAGTTCAGAGATGTTTAAGCAACCTTCGCTCTCACCACACTCCTGGTTTTTAGTTCCCCCACTCTCAAAAATTATTCTCACTCTCTGAAGAGTAAGATGGCATTTCTCATTCTCTCCTCAATTAACACCTAGCAGACCTCCTGCTCACCATCTATGGGCCCATAGATTTCTTGATTATTTAGTACTCTAGGGTGAAACAACTGTTTGAAAAGCAAGCAAGCGTTTGGACTGATGAAGTTCAGCATCTCTGCTGAAGCCAGCAATTAGAAGCTCACACTTGAACACATCTTGGGTCAAGTATGCACCTTAAGCAAGTCACACAGTTCTGGCAGGGGTAGCAGGCCATATTCACCCAGAACAAGTTCACTGAATATATAATCTTTTACTTCGAAGTAGAGAAATATCTCTTAAGAGTCAAAATAGAGAAATATATGATGACAAAGGAGTATTTCCATTATTTTTCTCCTACAACGGACTGGAAGTGTAACAAAATATAAGGAAACAAAATACATGAAATGACACAGACATCTTGGCCCTTGTAGACCTTTCCTGATCTGTGAAAAACAGGACCTCCTTCCTCTATCAGCAGCTTCTTCAAATCACTGTTTCACTGGGGACTTTTGCATTTGTCCCTAAGTTTGCCTGGTGAAACTTCAACACGGGACAATATTAGTTAATGAATAGTACACAGCTATTCACCAGTTTCACACTTTTAAGTCCTTTTCATGCAGTTTCTTACTTCAAAGCAGCGCTGTTCTGCCCAGTTAAGGAAATTATCCACAACACCACACAGAGAGAGTGTTACAGCAAACTGAGGTAATCTCAATTCATATTGCAACTCCACACATGTTGTTTGGAATAACAGGAAAACCCAGTAAGAAAAGCTGATTTACACTGGGTTTCTGGGAGTTCCAGATTTCAAGAGGCATCTTTTGAGCTCTTCTGAAGCAACCTTCCTCAAACTGCAAGTTGTACTATTATAAGACTTAAGTTCTTCCCATTTCCTTTTTAAGGCTAAAATTAAACTTGCCCATTCCTTGGGGCCCAGAGGAACATCTGCCAGATGTCCAGACATCTACGTTGAACAATAGTCATCTACTTGTCAACTCTCTTTTTAATCATCCTTTTACCGGTCTCCATAAAAGTCAATCCTCTTTTAAGTCAAAGTTCACAACACTAACGAATTTGTAATAAAGGTTACTGGATTTAAATTATCATATTTTTTTTTTCCATTTCAACTTGCAGTTGTCCTGCCTTCCCTTTCCAGCACCCCATTATGTACTCATGTTCTTCACAGTCTTAAGCATATACACAACTGTATTTTTAGCTTTCCTCTTGCAACAAAACAGTATTTTTAATTATGGAAGGAAATTGTAAACATGACATCTTAAGCTTCTCATCAACGTAACCTGGTATGAAACTAGTGAAAATGTAAAAGGAAATCAAGTAATTGCTTAAATATTTTTAAAGCAATGGTTCATAGGCTATGTCTAACAGGTGTGAGAAAAGTGATTAAGAAAAGTGTATTTAAATACTGGAGAATTAAGGTATCAGTGCTTATTCTTTCTGTTAGAGCTTGCACCCAGAAAAGGTTCTGTGTGCCCCAAACCAAAAGCAATTGAAAGCCATTGTCTGAATGAAGAAATTTATGCCTGATTAGGAGAAACATTCATGTCACCACCACGGCATGATTAAAGATAATCTTTCTGAAGCTTCTTTAAAAACCAATGGGTTTGGGGGTTTTTCTTATTTGTTTGTTTGGGATTTTTTGGGGGGTAGAACTGTTTTGTGTTTTTGGGGGGTTTTTTCGGGTTTTTTTTTAATAAAAGTTCTTCTCCTAGTATTTTAACAGCAAGGTGAACTTCAGTCTGTGTGGGCAGAACTCCAGCAAGAAACACCATTAACAAGAATATAGTTCTCTGAAGAGGTTTCAGTCTCATAGTGAGAAAACCCAGAAAAAAGAACCAACCCCAAAACAAACAAACAAACAAACAAACAAAAATATCCAAAAAATCCCCCCCCCCCC
>VXAZ01004430.1:580882-593448 GCA_013399875.1 Gymnorhina tibicen | reverse complement strand
GGGGGGAGCCTCCCCGGAGACCCGCGAGCGCTCGGACCGATGGTTTCTCGTAGGAACCGACGTTTCTGGCTAGCGAGGCGAGGGGGGCGAGCCCGGAGGGGTGCAGGACCCTCCGCGGGCGGTGGGAGTGCGGGGGGACCCTCCTGGCTCGCCCCGGTGCCGCGCCCGGCAATGAAGAGGTTAATCGTGCTGACAGTCCCCCTGGTCTTAATTACCCCGGCGGGTTAAGTGTCCCATTAAGGGCGATGAAGACAGTTTGCTCCTCTCTGGGTGCTGGCATTTGGGTCGCCGGGGGTAGTCGGGCTGTAGCCAGGATCGCCCGGGGCTCCTCTGACAGAGCCCACGGCAGCCCCGCTGCCCACCCGCGGGTGGGGAGCTAGAGGGGAATTTCAGCTTCTGTCTTTCCAGCAAAGGTGGTGTCCCCACTGTCGTGTTGGTTTGAAGCCACAGGAAAAGGGATGGTCTTGGTTTTAAATAAAAAAATTAAGGATTTGCTCATTGATGTGGTGTAGATGGTCGGTGTTCCACCAGGGGAAAGAAAAGCCTGGGGTGAGAAAAGAAAAAAAAAACAAACAAACCCAAACATTTTTCCAGCCTCCCGGGTTGACTGCATCTTTCCTCACCCAAAAAGTCTGACCAGCCTGAGCCGGATCCCAAGCATTTCATCCCTAAAACTGGGGTTGGCTGGTGTGCAGTGGGTCAGGTTTGCATGGCCCTGGTTGACACCTGCATCCTGCTCCTGCAGCCACAGCAGGAGGCTCCTGCACAGTGGGTCGCAAGGCCACAGGCAGAGGGGTGAGAAGATGGTGTAAAAAGACCAAGATGATGCTATTCTGACTTTCCTTTCCCCCTAGCCCACTCCCCCTGGCCAGACTTGTTTCTCCATGGGGTCTAATAGCTCCTCAGGATGGCAAACTGGTAAGTTTAGCATGGACAGTGAACACAGCCTTAGTGAGTAGGAGACATCAGGAAAGCGATGTGAAAAAGAAGACACTGAGAGCACAGTCTTTGTACATGATCCACAGTGAAGTGCTGCTGTTAGTGTCCACTCACAGACTGAAAGTGGCTTCTCTTTTTTCCTTCCCAGATTTGGAAGAATTTCTTCGTTTTCCTACAACAAGTTTGTATGAACTTCTGTTTATTCTCCTCTTCTTCACGGCTGTTTTATCCTGCCAGAGCCAGGCTTCAGAGTCCTTCTGCAAGAGGCAAGTAAGTATTGTATCAGCTCCCTGAACAACTAAATATCAGTCTGTCTGTAGAATATTATGTTCTGCAGTTATTGAGAGAATTTTGCCTTCCTGTCTCAAAAAGATTAGTAATGTGCTGATCTGACCTTTACCCTGGTAACTCACTTATTTTTTTAACCTCCTAGAATTTCCTTTATTGTGAAAGAACTTTGAGGAGAAACTCGTTGGCTGGAAGCACTGACGTCTTGCCCTGATCTGTGAACGACAAGGGATATCTCATCAATAAAATTTTCTTTAAGCAGATACTCTTATAGAAGACAATGGATTCAAGAAGGTTTACGTGTAAATAGTGCGAATCTATGCTCTTAAGAACTCTTCAGAAAATTCTCCTGTTAAAACGTAAAACTTTCAGCCTGCTAACAAAATTTGAAATGCATTTTTTTTTAACCTGACAGAGCTCAGACTTGAATGTGAGAGCTCAGACTGGAATCTCCAAGAGCCAGCTCTTCACGGTGAGATCACTTTGCCTGCAAGGACGCCCTAGAATATAGTACACACATTGAAAACCCATAGAAAGATGTATTTCTATATTGCTGAGAATGCTTAAGAGAAGTGCACTGGTGACGACTATGCTGGGTATTGGAAGTCATTTTCTTCTCTGATGGGTGTGTAAGCGGCAATTATTAGAAATGGAGGTTTTGCTCCTTTGAGGAAAATGAATCTTTGGCAGTCAAATGTTTGAGCAAACTCACGGTTAGGTTTTTACCTGCCCCCAGTATTCCTCAGAAACTCTTCACTAGGACCAGGACTCAAGAAATCACTTTGCAAAGAGAACCAGCCCTACTCCCAAACCTTTTAATTGAGGCGTGAGACAAGAATAATGGATGTGAGGTGTTGGCAGGCTGTGGTAGACCGCAAGGTGGGTTTTGTGGGTACCACAGGTCACACTTCCCCAACCTTAGAACGTGTCTAAAAGTGCAGGCAGCAGAAAAACTTGTGCTTGGAGACCAGTGAAACTTGCCAGTAGAGTTAACGAAAAGAATTCCTTCAGTGTTAAAATTAACTGGGTTGGAACCAAAACACATCCGTAGTCACTAAAACGTGAACCACAAATGGCCCTAGATCTTTATTAAGTAATTTGTCGGCATATATCCACTCTTCAATGATAAATTTGATTTAATAAAATAATAGAATGCAGTCTAGTCAAAAGGATGTTTTATCCACCACTAGAAGACAAGCAACAAACTGACTTTGCAAAAATCTGCAATTACCATAACAAGGATTTCTAAGCAACTAAAGGCACATCCTGACTTCATTTCTCACTGCTGAAAAGCAGTGACCATGAAGCTTAATCAAATTCACTTCTTTTTTTTCTCATTTTTGAAATCTTTAGAAGCAAAATATTCTTTGCTGTAGGTGCAAATTAAGTTTTAGGAAATTCAGTCCTTCAAAAGAAACAGCTGGATTTCATTTACCTTCAACGTGGCTTTAGATGGAGTCAATGAGATTGAAACTGCAGTCATTTTATATCATCTGACCTCTGGACGATGACAACAGTTTGCAGGTTGGGATATGGTATCCCAATATTGCATTATGCTCACTGCTAAGAAGACTTCAGGAGAGAAACATTTTGATGTTGTCTTGAGAAGAGGGAGGTACTGAGTGATTTGTGAAATGATTTTGAATTTATGGGGTTAGACACAATTGGTTTCTGTCTATATTTACTGGTCATTTTCCAGTGCATGTCCCCCCCCTCGTGTATTTTACTAGATGTATGCAATTCAATACAAATCTATTTTTACTTGTATACCCTTGAGAAAAGCATTTCACTTTTTTTTTTTTTTCAGGACCTGAATACAACTCTTACATCTCTTGATATGTCTCTCTAACACCTCGGTGCTTTTAAAACTTAAGCTCTCAAAAGCCAGCCAAATAATTTTTATTCTGTGTGTCCTAATCAACCTGTATAATATACAGCCTCCAAAAGGCTTGAGTTCCCGTTCCTAGCCAGTTTTTCTGATACCTAATTTTTCTAGACACACCATAAAATTGATCAAGGCCATCTCTGGCTTTGTAGGGAAGTGCCTGCTACCACAGAATAATCTGTCTGGTATGTGCAGTTTGATGACATTTTTATTGATACATTACAAAGTTAGCCCAAATTTCATTTTTTGAAGCAACTCCAGTAGGTATTTTCGTTGCCTGTGGAAGGATTTCAGGCGTAGTTGATTTCCCATCTTGAATGCCTTTGAAGATATAAAAAGGAAACAATGTATTTTATCTTCTACTTTTTGAACTACTTCATCTGATAGTTTATTTCCTAATGAAGGTGTTTCTTCAGCTTTTGCTGAAGTCCCAGTGGTACCCATGGGTCAATTCCAGTTCATTTTCCCTGGGAGCAGAGGGATGCACACTGCAGAAAGTGGAACACTGCTGAAGTGCCTGCCGAAGCTCTGATCTTCTAATAATTGTCATTTGTTTTGGGCACACCTTTCCTCTCCCTGAGCTTGTCACTCTGGAGAGGTTTCGACAAAATCCCTCTGAAGGTTTTGCTCAGGATTTTAAATTTGTGACCAGCACAAAATCAAGGTCTTCCTCATCCATCTGCTGGCCCTCAACCTCTGTTAAAAGATGGGATTTTCTCTCATCCCATGTATTTATGGCACTTTTAAATTTTTTCCCCTATTCCGTATCTCCAAATGATCAGCCAAATCCTCAGCTGATGCAATTTGGCTGGCTTCATTGACTCCAATGGATAAACTGCTAATTTAAACCTTCTGCTTGGCTCATTCTTGCATCTAATTGGGTTAATAATCTTTACCAATTCCTTTCAGTAGTTTAGAGATTTCTCTTTTTACTTGTAGGTGTTATGTATTGAAATTACTTGTTTCTCTCTCCAGTGGTGTTTTATCTATGATACAGTGATAGCTCATAAAGTCTTAGTCTGTTTTTAAAAATTACACTTCTTTTCTGCTCCCCTTTCTGATCTCTCCAGAGTTATTGTCTCCTAATGCCCACCCTGACCTCCTTTTTTTTAAACCACACTTTTGCCGAGTTTCTCTCTGCATTAGTTTATTTTAATATGCTGTATTTCAAAGGAGCCCTTCTTCTGCAACATCTCACCTCTACTCGCGTTGTCACAATTATGTAGAAGGCATTTTTTTCCAGTCTTTATCTTCACAGCTGTTGTGTTCTCTAGAATAATTGAAGATGCACCATTTGTAATGTGAGTTCATATTTCCAGTGATTACATTGCAGGCTGATCTAGCCAGGGGTGGCCAATCCTATTGTCATGAAAAGTAACCTCATATTTAAGCAGACAGGTGCTACATTGTATATTTAAAAAAAAAAAAAATTCAAATATGTTTCATAATTTACAGACATCCTTACCTTAGTCTTGCAGCTGCACATAGTAATGTTTTTACAGTAACACATGGAAACAGCCGGGTACATTTTGCTTCCTTTTCTGCCAGCACCAAATATCAGGATTTTCCAGCCTTTTTCTGGAAACCCGGGCTTTTGAGGTGACTGGGTAGATCCCCTTAATAGGGAGGAGGTAGGACAAAAGAAAGATGCAAAGAAGAACACAAAAGAAAGTCCATAAATAGTACAAGCACACTTGGAAAAAATCCTCACCTATAATTGCAAAAATATTTCAGCATCCCGTTCTGTCTTCAGAAAGGTAACAATTATTTATACATATCAGTCTCTATGTAAATGCCACCTGTCCAATCAATATATTAATATTTGAATTAATTTCAAAAGAAGATGGCAGTAAAAAAGAGCCATCATTTCCTCAGTAATGAACTAATTTATCTGAAAATCTGACAACTGCAAGTGGGTGGTACTCTTTTCGGTGTAGTCTTTCAAAAGATATAGCTGCAATCAAGCTGGTACTTATTATTCTAATAGTAAAACATGCCGAGCATCAAAACTTGACATGGAATGTAATGAGAAGTGATATAATTGAGCAGAGATTTAGCAGATATGTTATATTATGTGAGCATGGTTTCTGCTCTGCGTCTTGAAAAGTTTGTATGCACACACTTGATGAGTGAGACAGTTTCTGGTGGAAAGTGGGCCTTAAGGAAGGACCTGGAAGAGGAAAAAAAAAGGAAATATGGCCAGTGTAGGGACAGTGCTCTGATTTTAAATAGCCAAATAGAAGAATTTGTGATGACAGATGAAACAGTGGCTTGTTCAGCAGAGTCCAGGGGAAGGCAAGGCAAGGCAAGGCAAGAAAAACAAGGCAAAGGGGTTAAAAAAGGGAAAAGAAAAAGGAATGTTCAAATTTGAGTTGACTGCAAGTCAAGGAACCAGAGAAGGGGATTCAGGAGAAGGCTGAGATGTAGCTGGAATTGCCTGGTGATGTTTAGTGGTGGTATCTGGGACAGATTGAAAGGGACACAGTGGGTATTAGGAAATGCACCAGAACTGATTGTGGCAAAGGTAACCAAGCCAAAGTTTCTCAGAACAGCCGCAAAGAAATCGATAGCTTCAGGGAAAAGAGTCAGGGTTCATGTTTTGGATAAAAAAGGTGAGGGCAATAGCAAGTTCGCAGCTCTTCAGAAGGAAAACTGGGTAAATTACGTATGCAGGGGATGTAATCAGGTTTATTCTGCAGCCAGTTAGCTCCAGTTCAGTTGAGTTTGCACCGAAAATTGCTCCGTGTCTCTATACTGGATTATCTATCGTACTTGTTGCTGCTTGCCTGTTCTTTTCTCAGTGGGTTTTTTTTTGCTGCAGGTGCTGTTGCCTGTGGAAGCTTCTCCCTGGTGCCCGGTTGTTCTCCAAGGCCCAAGTGTGCATGTTGTATAGCGTGTTTCTAGTCATTGTGACTGCAAATTAAATTCTGATAAATGTGCCTCAAACACAGCTGATGCAGGTACTTCTGAGTCTGCAGAGAGCCTGGAGCAATAGCTCCGAGAGGTTTGGACCTTCTCATTCATCTCAGTGTGTTCTTAAATTGTCATTCTTCACATTCTTCTAACTTAAACATCAGCTTCAGAGCTGGGCTCACATGTTTAACTGTTTCCCTTTTGATCATTTCGTGGAAACCCTCTGAAGTTTTTATTCCCTAATTTCAAAGTGTTTCTTGTGCCCTCCAGGTGAGAAAGTCCAGAGCTGCAGTGATATCTATTTTCCCTCTTGACAACTTTCAAGCTGCAAATGGGAATTTCCAGTGCAAGAACCCATGGCGTACTAGAAAAAAAACTTAGGGACCCCAATAAATTAATTGGTTTGCCTACCTACTTAATTGTCCCTGGGATTAATGTACTGAGTGATTAATTGCCTTCATAGCCAGTTACCCACGGGTTTCAATATCTTCAGTGTAAAATCAAGCTGCCATGTAATTTCCCGGCAACAAGAATCCTTTGGCACACCAACTCAGGTGTGGTTTGCTGGTGAGGAGGCCTTAGAGCTCAAAATGTCTTTATTCACTCTTGATCTTGCACTCCTGGGATTGGAGGGCTGGTGATAACCAGTTTTGTCCCACCAAATGCTGCCTAATTTGCGCTGATCAAATGTCAATTCACAGCAGTTTAGTGCTCCACGAGTTTATTCACACATCCATCCTCCTCTGCTGTTAAGTCGTTAACTTCAACAATTGCTCTTTGTCCCTTGGGCATGGGGATTGAAGGACACAGGCAGGGGAAGCGTGAGTCACAGGGGATGGACTATGGCATTCCCGGGCAGCGAATCCTGTCCCAGTGTTCACCACCAGAAGGACCCCAGTTTCCCAGCTACGGTGCTCATCTGCCAAGAGCTGTTTTCCTTGGTCTTCCCCAGCAAGCAGGACTGAAAGCCAACTTTGGACTGAGCTCTGAGATAGCCACAGTTTAGCCTGATGGGTAAACCCAGCCAGCTTTGTTCTTTCCCTCTCTCATAAGGGTTCCTTTGCCTTGCTAAGGACTCCTCTGCATCAGGAAACGGACCAGCCAAGCTTTAGCAGCATCATTATTTCAATACAACCAGCCCATTTCCTGTGTAGACAAGCCCTTCAGACTAATCTTCTTGCCTGACCCACAACCCCAGTTGCAGAAGCCTTGGAACATGTTTTGGAGCCTCGTTCCACTCCTAGATTATGAAGCCTGCCAAACCTTTTCATTTTGTTCGAGGCTTCCTGCCATTTCAGCGTTGGAACCCATCTGATTCCAGATCTCTTGCCCACCAGCCAAGAAGTTTCAGCCAAGCCACATACATCCTTGCCACCAGGATGCTCCTACTGTGCCAAGCTCAGAATCCTCCTCAGTTTCTTCTGTCCGTGGATATCCAATCTTGTTCAAACATTAGCGGCTTGAGGGGTGGGCATTTTGAGGCCAGAATTTGGCAGGTTTGGAGGTCTGTTCCTTTTCCTCACTGGTAGTTTTCACAAATGGATACAGAGGCACCTGATCCTAGAGAGTTCTGCGATGTAAAGGCACCAATACTCTCCACTGTCTCTAATGTTGCCCTGCAAAATCAAGAAATTCCATCATTCCTATTCAATCCCTTTCTTAGTTTAACCACCAGACGCTGATTTCATCCACTTACCTCTGTGAAAATAGCAGGCAAAGATGACATTTTTTCTGCTCCTTGTTTCGTGGTTTTCTACATCGCATTATTCTTGCTTTAAGTTATTTTACACTTTATTAAATTACATGGGAAAAAAAAACAAAGCAAAAAAACCACCAAAACACCTAACGGATATGCAGTGATGCAGATAGATGTGTTTTTTGAAGACACCTAAATGCAAGCACGCAGCACCACAGGGTGAATAGGTTTTATTTGCATTTTGTAGTTTCAAGTTTTAATAAGTCTCACACGCTATTCCTAATTTTATTTTTTTTCTTTTATTAGATTCCAAGCCAGACCAGCAAGAGCAAGCTTAGGTGCAGTTTTTAGCATTGTGGGCATGCACTATAAAAAGAAGATTGCAACAGACACACAAGTTTCACTGTACAGCAGTAATTCTTCTTCTTGCTGTGTAAAATTCAACACTACAAAAGAATCCCACTGCTTAAATTCCACCGCTCTCAGGTAGAAAGTGCAGTAACTCCTGCTCGTCCCTTCACTGGGAGGAAAAATTCAGTCACCACGTCAAGATCACAGCCCTGGCTGTTCCCCCTCACAATTTCAACCTCACTTCTGCCGAGTTTTGTCAGGGCCTTCCACTGCTTACCTGAAACACCCCAAAATCTGCACTGTAGCTGTCAGCCAGGTCTGTCCTCTCTCGTTTGTCCCATCCCTTGGGGACCACCCTGAGGAGCAGCATTCCCGTGTCCTTCATAAGGCTCTGCTCTCCAGCAGGGCTGTCTGTCCCCATGGCCCCACGGGGACACGCTTATGCTCCACTGGAAGTCGAGGAAAGGATGTCTCCCTGCTTCCAGCCACGACTTTCGTCCTGCTCTACCAGCCCTTCCCAGCTCGTTTTTCTCCACTGGGCACTCAAGGTTGAAATCAGGGCTGGGAAGGACCTTGAAGACCAAGGATCTGACCTGGAGCAAAGTGTTGGAACCAAATGCTGTGCAGATGAGGAAATGTGTGTCTAGAGGGCCACCTAACTTTTTCCTGTCTCAAAAAAAGTGTTTATGAAAGGCGAGAAAAGCACTTGGATTTTGAAATGTGAGTGCTGTTGATTATCTTCTTTGGTTCATTAGGAAATGCTCTTGCAGGTGAGGACAAAAACCAAATTAATCCCATTCCCTGCCACTGGTGACTCTTTTCCCTGTGCTCTTGGGAGCATAAATCATTCCCTATTCTCTCCTTTCCTCTGAAACATAAGAGAACAAGATGCAACAGCTTTCAATTGATCTTCCTGAGAAACGTGGGTGTATTGGGTCACTTCAGCCATGCAATGGAACACAATTAAACCTATTCCAAAGTATTAAAAAACGCACCTCAAAAGGCCACCAATTAATCCAGGCACTTCTTATTTCAGGTTTCTTTTCATTAATCAGTGTGTTATTTTTAATGGACACTAAGTAAAGTTGTTAGGAAAACACAGTTTTAAATTCAAGAGAGGTTGGATATTTTGAATTTCTTTTCGTTGTATTCAAAAGAGGAAGTAAAAAACTCTTATGGCTATTTCAATGTATTTTAATTTAATGTCTCATTTTCTGATTAAAAATTACCAAAACCATAGCAGTAGCATTTTTAGTAAAACTGTGTAAGTGTATACAAAAAATTGGTATCTCAAAAGTAATTTAAATAATTCCTTTGTGCTTCCATGCATTCTTCTAGCAGTAAGTGCTAAACAAATTCCAGTTGATCCAATTTTTTACATAATTCATTAGCGATATATAACTGGTATCCCAATAACTTACTGATAGATGGAGAGGTTTAAAAAAACAGACTTCTTTAACAGTCTCTTGAATGAAAGAATAGTTGTACTGAAATATATTAATATTTTATATTTTTTTTTCTCTGAATACAGTGCTAGTGATTTGAAGACTTTTAAAACAGGAATTCAGTATTTTCACAAAACTTTTATCACTTCAGAAGTTATTAGCATCCTTGATTAAACAGATTCATTCCCCAGTGTGGGAATCTGGGAAAATTACAACCACAGTCACTGAGATTTGCGTAGAAATTTAAGTGGAAGGTGTAATCCATTCATTGTGGCAAATTTTGTAGAACTTGTGTTTGCATTCCAGTCATATAAACAATTGTCAGCCTAAAAGGAAGCAAGCATCTTTTAAAAAGTTGCGTAGGCATGGCAAATACTAAAGACTAATACTCACTGAACTGAAGTTTCTCAGGCAAGTGCTAACAAAAAACCATCAGGATAACACCAGTATATTCAAAATAATGAGAGGAGTAGAACGGGGTGGGGGGTGAACAAAGCAAAAGTTTGAAAGACCACAGTTAAGCAGATCTGTGATAAAGGTGAAGCAACACAAAGGCTAAACTGAACCTTTCAGCACCAGCCTCGCCTGGAGAAAACAAGAAAACACGCAGTTAAGAGGGAAAAAAGTGCCTTTGCTCAGTTTAAGGCACAGGTGGGTTGGGCTGAGCGAAGAAGGAAAGGAATAATCATGAATTATTCTACCTCTGGCATGCACAAGCACCTCGCTTCACCACCCGTGGCGAGGAGGGGCACAAATACTACCCCTTTTCTGCACAAGCGTGCAAAGCACCAGTGCCGGCTGCTGCCTCTGACACCTGGAGAATCCCTCTCACACGGGTCCTGTCCTTCGGCAATTGGTGGGGCTGGGCACAGGAGGCGTGCTGGAAATTGAATTGCCAAATATAGGAAACAGTCTGTGGGAAAACGAATGCTAGTCGGATTTGATCAGTCCGGAAGCCACGCTTCATAAGCAGGAAAGCATCCTGAGCTGCAGCCTCGTCCTATTTCCACTAGGAGTTTTTCAGCCCTGTCACTTTCTCACTCTAGTTTTGTTGCAGAGGTGAAACAACAGCAAGTGTTGCTTGAGGAGGAGGTTTTCTGCCTCGTTGTGTGAGTATTCCTTGTTGCTGAAGGCAAAGTAAGGCTTTCCTTGAAGATCAAAGACTTCCTGTAGTGTGATCGGTATCTAAAAAAGACTTCATATACATGATGAGCTTGCACCTTTCTGATTCATTCCTGTAACGGGGAACTGCACCGCTCACTGCCATATAAACAAGGTGTGCCACCACTCATTAACGTGTTCCACTCAAATGGAAACCTTCCTATCAACCACAACAGGGCTTGACTCAAACCTTGAGGGCCTGGTGCATCTCATGTCCCTTGCTCCGAGTGGTGCTTCCCTTTGGATGTAGTCCCACCATCCTCATGCTCTCTGGCAGCCTCTGCCACCTCTTCCCCTGCTCAGGCACTGGCTTTTTTCTTTTTCTCTCTGCAGGAGCAGAGTGGAGAGGGAGGAGAATCCGTGCATCCTTGGTTTTCAGTGTGGCCTTAACTTTAAAGGCAGGGGAAGGACGTTTCCCCTTTTTCCTCCTCCCAAACGCTGCTCCAGGTCTCACCTAGCAAGGCCATGCTTCAGCACACAAAGCAGCAGGATAAGCAGAGCAACAGGCTGCCTGTTGCACTCATTTGCTAGGCTTTTTGTTGGGTTTTTTTGTTTTGTTTTGGTTTGGCTTTTTTGCATCTTCAGACGGTCCTTGTCAAAGGATTAGCCCCTTCCTGCCACACGTCTAAACAAATCGAGGGGGAAAAAAAACCCAAAAACCGTGTTTCCTTCTAGGTGTACTTGCACTGTGCTCTTTTACAGAAGAACTTGTCAATCCTTCAGTTCAGAAAGGATTTTAAGCAGGGGAACAATATCCCGCAGGGCCGCAATCAGCTCTCCCTTTGTTTTCCGAGGTAACAAGTGCCCTTCATGCCTGCAGAGCAGAGTGGATCGCCCACCCTGCAAAGGCAGCACTTGCTGAACAGAACGGAGCATCTTGTCAGGGCTTGGGGCCACGCTAAGAAATGGCCTTATAAGGACAACTGCAAACCACACCACTGTTTAAAAAGGAAACTGTGCTTCTTTGAAATTGCCCTGGCTCATGCAAAGACACGGCCACGAGCATATGTGTGTGTGAAGGCTGCATGCATGACACAGAACTGTGTAAGCAGTATACCTGCGAGCCCAAACTACCTTTTTGAGAGAGGGTCAGAGAGCAGACACCCCACAGACCTCAGCTGGCTTGCTCAGTGCCCCACAGGAGATGCTCAAGAGACCCAAGTGATGCACGTATACGAACCCCGAGTAGAAAAGAACAGAAAGCTCTTCAACCAGTCAAAGTGAGTTGATTTTGGCTGAGCTACTATAGAACATTTGATAAAGTCAAAGTTTTGGCAAGCTTCAGGCTCCTCAATCCAAGCTCAATATAGTGAGGATTGTTCTACAGAAATGAAGGGATTGCCTGTTCTATTTTGGCCAAATAGTTTGCAGGGTTGAGTATTAGTAGCGCTGTGACTATCATCCTCACGGTGTTAACTCCCCCAGAGGCCCTCAGATTCCTCTGTGTTTGGAGCTTCCACCCGCACAGGGAGCAGTCTGATGGATTTTGCTCCTGTTGTTTAGGTGTGTGCTTTATTTCATCTCCAGTTAAACCTTTTTTTTGGAGGAGGGGCTGGGGAGGCGGTGCCGTTCAAACCTGGCCCGGGCTGAAAATCGGAGCTGCGTTGCGGCAGAAGTGGATGACTTGACGAGGTGCTGCTCTCTGACACCACATTCAAAGGCTGCAGTTTCAAAGCTCCGTGCTGGGGTGCAGCAGGTCAGGTATTTTTTGATGGAGCTACTGGCCGTGTGAGCCAGCTGCTGTTCAAAGTGTGGGATCGGAGTGAAGCGACTGGGAGCCCCTTCTGGACGTGCGTGACACTAAGCGCAGGGGCAATTACACAACTCAATTCTCACAGCATGCAGTAATACAGTCAGGTTGTAGAGGCTTAATTTTTTTTTTTTTTTT
>VXAZ01004430.1:561207-580876 GCA_013399875.1 Gymnorhina tibicen | reverse complement strand
GGTTTTATTTTTTTTTTTTTTTTTTTTTTTTCAGAATGCGAAGGAGTATACCAGGAAAAGATCTCGCTGGTAGCTGTTCTGACCTCATATTCCTTCCTCAAGCATCTGCTGTTGGTCATTGTCAGAGATGGGATCAATCTGACCTAACACAACAAATTCTGCATACCTTAGGTAATTGCATATTTTCTTTTTCTCCTGCTTGACAATGCTGATGAATAGTTGAGTGGGCTGGAGCCTTGATTTTGCCTGATGCTGTTAAATAAATGAGTAAAGAAGAAGGGAACAGATTAAATTTGAGATTCTCGGCACTACAACATCTCTACAGCATCACTTTCTGCATTAGGAGCACAACAGACATGCAAAAAATGATGAATATGTTTCCACAGAAGTTACACAGGCTCTCTGATGCCTTCCTTTTTATTTAATCAGGAGTGCTGATGTTTCTGATTGAAGTCCTTGTTCTTAAACTCTTCTAACTGAAGAACGTGTCCTCTTGTACATCTAGGTTAAGCTGAGATGTGGGTCACAAAGAGAAGTCTTACATTTTATTTTATTTTATTTTATTTTATTATTTTATTTTATTTTATTTTATTTTATTTTATTTTATTTTATTTTATTTTATTTTATTTTATTTTATTTTATTTTATTTTATTTTTTAATCTTACCAGGCAGCTAACCAGGCACCTCCTCTTTCAGAGGAGGGATCTGATGGAAACACAAGCCACCTGTGCTGGTTGTGGGCACACTGGCAGTGCTGTGGGGAACACAGATCTCCGTTTTTGTCCCCAAAATCCTTGCCCAGTAGGTAACAGAGTGGTGACAGTGGTTTCAGTGGAGCTGTGTTGACTTTCCCCTGCAGGATTCCAGATGTGTGCAGGCAGTCATGCCAGAAATATATAAGAATTTGTAATTCCAGAAGATTCCATGAGATGAAAGCTGTATTTGCATGCCTTCCCCATAGATTGGGCATGAAACTCTGGATTTTAAGGTTTAACTGCTTTGCTTTTCTCACAAAAGTCATGTAATGGATATTTGATAGGTCCTTCTTCAGTTTTTGATGAATTTATGGTGTCAGATATTAACTGCTAGACCATCGTTTGCACTCATGACTTTTAATAAAGAAATGGAAATTCTACAAGATTAAGTTGTTCATGTGAAGTAACCACTTAAATTTAAACTTGTCAATCTTTGTTCACTATAGTACAAATTTTCTCTTTTTCATTAAAAAGTTAGTCTTTTTAAAAAGAAAAAAATGTGGAATATATTGTCTGTGATTTTTTTTTCATGAGTGAAAGAAAAAAATATCATTAATAGTTGTACTATAAACACATTTAAGACTTGGAATGTAAATATTCAGAAAAAAAAGAACTTTCCGCTTTTCATTCATTAATACCAGAGAGCTAAACAAGACTATCCCCGTGCTTTATTTAATCTCATATTACCCGATTTGATAGTGGGGCATGAAAATGTGAAGCATATATTTTGCGTATCTTGTATAAACAGAGGCATCTCATGTATCACAGAGAAGTTCTGTGTGTCTTTAAAAGAACAAATCCTGGGGAGAGGTAGCTGGGTGAGAGGTGTAGTAGAAAGACCAAAAAAAGACCGAAAAAAAAAAGACCAAAAAAAATTAAGTGCCAAGGGTGTAAGTGGAGAAATGCTTGGATGGAGTGGTAAAAGTGTATGAGAACAGAAGCCTGAACCAGAGAAAAAGGATTTAAAGCTCCCTTATGCCCTCAAGATAACTCGCTTAATGAAGAAAAAGTCCTCCATGAGTGGCAGAAATAATGAATTTTGGTTTTCAGCATCTCTTTCTTATGTGCTTTTTCCCATCTCTAATAACGGGTGAGGTTATTAGCCACTCTCGGGGAAAGAAAAAGGAAACATCATACGCTCAATTATCCGAGTGGTTTCTCACTGGAAAAAAAAAAGGGATGAAGCTGCTATGAAGCCTCGCTCAAAGAGAGCAGAGCCAGAGCTAAGAGCACCCAGGAACCAAATAAAACATCCCAAGTAAAATTCTGGCCTGTTGGAATGGATGGCAGAGCTTTCCTTGACTTCACAGTGCCGGGCTTTCACCCCTGTTTTTAATTGTCTGCTCGAGGTAAACAGCTCTTTTTCTCTTCTCTCAGGGTAAGATGTGAAATTTTTACTAACCCTTTGGTTCTCGATTAGCCAAGATTTCCTGGGGATGATAAAGTAAACCTAAATTTAAAAAGCGCCCCCAGCTATGAGGCTGGGCAAGGACACCACCCTGTATCTCAGGGTGAAATATCAGAAGCGCTGCAGTGCTGGAGGAAAGGCTTAGCACATCGACTTTTCTGTTCTCAAAAAAAAAAAAAAAGTACTTCTCATGATGCAGTGATAAAGCTAACATGGTTATGAAGGCAAGTGACTACAGACTTTCCAAGCTTAAGGATTAAGGTTTTAGGTTAAGCAGTCCTTCTGGACAGAAAGGGGGAAGGATTAAAAATCAGAAGGAAGATCAACTGTCTCTGTTCATAATATGGGCGGTAGGTAAACTGGAAAAAAGCGCTGTTGGAATGTTTTGCCTTTGGAACATTGGGGTGGAATGGACATGCAGGGCCACGCAGCAAAGGGTGAGTCCTCACACGTTAAATCCCAGCTGTGTGATAAGGAGTTTTCACATGACATGGGGGCTAATCTGTTTACAGCAGTGATGCAGATGATCCCATGGCCTGTTTGTTTTGGCTTTTGTTTTCTTTTTTTTTTTTTTTTTTTTTTCTTTTTTTTAACAGACTTGTGTAGNNNTTTTTTTTTTTTTTCCCTTTGTGATAGCAGACTGGCATAGTCCATAGATATGAACCTGCAAAACAAAAATTAAAAATCTCCTTCTGCTTCTCCATCAGTCAGGATTATTCAGAGTTGCTCTCTGAGCTTCCAGCAAGGAAGCAATGTTCCTCCAGACGAGAAAGTGAAGGAAATCTGCCTGATTATTTATGCCACCACATTTTTCAATGGTCAAAAGAGGACAAGTCAGGAATCTCTGTGGTGTGGGTGATTAACCATTCTTCTTTGTTCTGCTATACACACAAAGCCAATGCCCACCTGTTTTCCTCTTAAACTTGGTTTGCAGAAACTTGAAGTTTTTACAGAAATTGATTTTATTTCCTTCCTAGGACTTTAAAAGTGCCCAAGTTATGTTTATGTTTCACATGCCTCCTTGGTGCACAAAAGGTTTTGGGGGGAAGGCTAGGGGGTGTGGGAAATCTTTCCCATCATCTCAAATATTTGCAGGGCTAGGAAAATCAATGTCATTTGCACAGTGTTACAGAGAAAAAAAAGAACAAAAAACCAAAACCCAGGACCATTTAAATTTCTGTTACAAGACACGGTGGATAAACTATGACTTTTGGGGAAAAAAACCAGAAATGCTACAAAAGGCCGAGTTATAATCAGCTCAGCAGGGGTCATAGCAGGTTGATCCAACAGCCATCCTCGCCGAGGTCCCAGGTCCACACAGCATTTAAATGCGTGCTTAATTTTAATCACATACATAAGTCCTGCGTGACCTTAATGTTGAGCACGTGCTCCGGGGAACTGCTGAAGCGCGGGTGGAGACACGATTTCGTGAGGGCTGGGAGCAGGGAGAGGAGTGAGCCCCTCGCTGTAGGTTCTCGTCCACGGGCCTCAGGCAGGATCAAAGGCTGCAGCATTAGTTCTGAAGCAGGAAACGTCCTCACAGTGCTGCGAAGTGTTGTAGTCCCCGAGCCACCAGCTGGGATGGCTGGGGAACCAGGGGGCTCAGCAGCTCAGTGGTGGGTGAATTCAGAGATCTAACACCACCCACAAGACAGCTGGCCAGGATCCCCTCACCTGGTCTTGTGACCTGTGTGAGGAGGGTCCCCCTGGTTGGTCAGCAGCCAGACAGTCACTCTAACCTTGGGTCACACCACATTGGCCCTCAGCTGTTGTCCCTCCCCTGTCTGTGTCCCTTGATAAGGAACCTGGCGGGCGGGGCCCGTTCTCTTGCTACCTGGCCAGCCTGCGTGCCGGTCAGAATAAACATCGGATCCCTCGCAAGAGCCATCTCTGGACTCTTTACTTCTGATACCGCTCGAGCTAGCAAGCTCTGTGTGGGCTTGGCCGCGTGCCTCCATCGCACGGGTCGGAGAGAAGCTGTATGCGAGGTGCTGAGCATCGCCAGGAGTTCCTGAGCCAGGAATTCTTAGGGAAAAGCAACAGCTTCCTCCACCAGCCAGGCCGCACAGCGGCAGCGAAGCAGGACACGGGGGCGAGCACTTTGTAAGGAAGGTGCGGTAGGGGCTGGAAAACGCGGCCCGCAGGTTGGCTGTGCGCCCTCCTTCTCTCTGGGCTGTGTCCTTGTGGCCCTCGTTCCACAAGGACTTTAGGAAATGCTTATGGTCTGATGGCAATGTCTGGTGACTTCAGTGGGAGAAATCAAACTCATGCCCTGCTTGAGTTGTTTTGCAAAACACGTCCACACACGCTGCTCATCGGTACAAGGCTGAATTTCACTGTCTGCTCCCCTTTTCTTCAGACTCTGCTGTCATTCTTTTGATTTTAAGGATGTTGTTCTCCTGGTGCAAATGAAAAAGCCCAGCCTTCTAATTCAGGATAAAAGGGGGAGAGAATTTTTCTTCCAAGAACATCAGACCAATATCCCAATGGCAGTCAGGTTCCTCAATCACATTCACTTGCCGGTAGTACTAAACCATAAGAAGTATCTTGATATTTATGCCTGGATTTAGCAGTTCTGCTGCTTCAAGAAAAGGCTTGGAATGGTCACTTCCCCTTATTTACTTTTGGAGTTCTGTCAAATAAACTGAACGCAGGGCAGATGTTGGAGGGAAGCATGTTAGATGGGGTCCTAACATCAGCATTGTTCTCACTGGGCCGAATTCCTTTATACTTGCTCATTACCTTGTCAGGAACAGTGTGGTAGATGTACTGATTTAAGTGGGCCAACAAATGCATCAAACAGCCCAAGAAACTGGTGCATGAGAACAGCCGTAATCAAAAATGTGGACTCTCCTAGTGCAGTGCCCAGATTGGCAAGTTTGGCCTCTCTGGACCCCTTGATGACTCTCCTGCTCACACAACTCTGCTCCTCCACCCGTACCTGGGCGGAGAAAAAGACTCTCTGTGCCTTATTTGTAAAAGCCAACACGGTAAGGGCTATGGTGAGCCCCTTAAAACAAATATTTTAAGTTGAGAGCGAAGGAGGATCAGCATGGTTCATGGTTCACCACTGTTCTGCTGTGATTCTGGCCAACGTGGCTGGCAGCACAGGGACTTCTTCGGCAGTCCTGCTGCTTGGCCTCAGACAGAAAGTGTGTTCATGACTTCAGCAGATGTTTCTGCTTTTAGGAATCAGCCGTTTCCTCTTTTCCAGAAGCACATGCCAGCACAGTCAATATCTGGAAACCTGCTGCTTCACAGTAGGTCCAGAGTCTAAACTGGTACTTTACTAGAAAATGGTAATAAAGCAGTTTGAATTGCTTTTCATCCTTCATGCTCTTAATGGCTTTCAGGTTCATATGAGACCAATCAATTAATCCTGGTTCAGACCTAGAGGAATGGGATGTTTCTTACCCTCTGAACAGGAAAGAAACCCATAACAAAGATTACCAATCCACTTATTAAGACTTATGTTGGCAGTATAGTCTAACAGAGCCTCCAGCTGAGGTTGGGACTACAGATTTGCAGTCTTGTGTAAGCCTAATGTTCACTAGTCATATGCTAATTAATTGCTAAATCACAAAAGGCAAATCATAATTATTGTTTCAGGTTAGCAATTCTCCCTGACCTGATTGCATGCTTGCTGTTTGGAAGAATTAAGGAATGAGGCTCATTTAGGAACACTCACCTGTGTAATCTATGTTTTTGGCTCCATTAGTTTTTGTTTTCAGGTGATGAAAAACCCTTTTTGATCTGAATTTTGATTTGAACTGTTCTTGGATGGATTCTGCTACACTTCATCATTCTGGGAGGTCAATCAAGTAGTAAGAATGAGAGAGTTAAGAGCACAAAGCGTTGAAGTGATTATGGCTCTGGTCCTGCAAAGGTTTTCAGTGGGCTGAATGTGTCACACCGTGGCCAGCCACACTTGGCTAGGTTTGTGCAGACTGGGGTACTTGTAATTTCCCATTTCAGGACTTCCTTCTGGAGACAACTGGGCTACTTGTATAGCAAGCCCAAGCTTTTCTAGCTTCTTTCCTTATTTGTCCCCTGTAGTGCTAGCACTTGGTAAAAACATTCCTGCTGAGGTTGTTATTTGTGAACAGAGACGCAGGAATTACTAAATGCTCTTCCAAAAACCCCATTAAGATGAGAAGCAAAACTCCGGTTGATCTCAGGCATACAGAGTCAAACTTTTATTTTTTAAAAAACAATGTTAATGGCATATTTGAAAACTGATCAAAGAAAGCTTCCCCGCTTCTTTTGTCACATGGTCCTGTGCACCCAAAACTCCCAGTGAAGGGAGTCAAGGGGTCATCAGGAAGCCTTCTGGCTGACAGTCAGGCATACTCACATGTGAGGGCTGGCTGACATGTGGCTGAAGTCATAAGGATGCAGAGGATACTGCCTTGGCTCAGAAAGCTCTTACTCAGCTTGCTATCTAAAACTGTCCCAACCCATCAAGCCTAACGTGTTTAGATCTCTTGCAATCGTTATCTGTTAGTTGTGTGGTGAGAAGGTTGACTTGGCAGCTCTGAAATGACAGTCCAGAAATCGGAGTAATTTCCTTGCTAGGATAAGGTAGTTCTGGCAGTCGTGAGAGTAACCGTGTGGGAGGGACGAGGCTGCTGCATAAATCCCCAGTCTGAGGATGTCTCACCAACAAACACACGCTGATCTGCCCACTGTTACTAGTCAAGGTCATATCTGGAAGATTTTGATGGTTGCCCCGAGCTAGCCAAATCTCAGGGCTGTTACTCCCTGCTGCCCTGTGTTCTCAGCTTCAAACTGGGACTGCAGAGGAGCAACCCCTGGCCAAGGGCAGCTGCACGGGTTCCTGGTGGAAAAAAGAAAAGCAAGAGGAAAAGAAAAGAGGGCTGTGGCTCCTGGGCAGCAGATGACTCAGGAACATTGGGAGAATTTTCTAGCAAGCAGGAAGCTGCTGCAGATGAAGAGGCAGTCCCTCCACCCTGCTGTAACTCTAGCCAGCCGGTCAAGCAGCACAGCAGGCATTCAGTGGCACTGGCCCCAGCCCAAGTCCCTGTGCCAGGCTCCCGGCACACCTGTTGAGCAGATTCCTTTCACCCAGCCTTCAGCTAACATTTCAACCGTGGCTGGTGATACGCCCGGCCTGCTGCAGAGCTGCACTCCTCTCTCATCACACCTCAGTGCCCACCACGGCGCTGGGATGTCCCAGCCAGGCAGAGAGCGCCGTCACCCTGAAATGCGCGGGGTGATCCCCCTGCCTGGCATGATGGGAAGGGCTCAGGGAGCGGGGAGTTGCGTTGGGTTTGGTCAGCACTGAGGGAAGGAGATGGGAAGGCGCCCAGCACAAGGGCAACCTCTTTACAAGTCCTGCCTTCTGTCTTTGGTGCTCCATCCATCCATCCATCCATCCATCCATCCATCCATGAGCTTGCGCTGGCATCTCTCTGCCCAGGCCCCACATCTTGCTGTGCTGTCCTGCCTGAGGATGGCAAGAGCTCCATGGCCTGGGTGAGAGCAGCAGACAGGGATCCTGGCTGGTGCTGAGCCTGCCCTTCCCTCCAGGATGTTCAGCAGTGAAGTCTGCTCTCCTGAAGGGCTACCAGCAGCTCTTAGAGGTTCATCTCTCAGAGATGTGAGGGTGGAGAAGTGGAGGATGAAGGGCAAGACCTCAATGTGAAAGTGCAGCTTACCTACCCTCCCTGCTGCTACTCCCTTGAACTTTGACTCCCTTGAAGCTGGAAATAGGAGTTGGGTTAACCTTATTACGAATTTCTTAACAAAGGAGGGACAAGGAGCTGCAGGGAGAATAGGAATAAGAGCAGCAGATGTTTGAAAGCACAACACGGGCCTCAGCTGCCTTTTAGGCAAGGTGTAACATCTCTACAGACATGTCTTCTTGCTACATGAAGCAAGATTAAAAGGAGTAGAAAATGATATGGTACTTCTGTTCTTTTAGCTTGTCTCTTTTTCATGTTTATAAATACATCTGGATGGTGTGTGCCTTAGTTTCTCACAAGGAATTTCCAGGTTTGCCCTAGTTAGTTTTAGTCCAGTGTAGAGGATTAAACTGGCTTCTCAAATAATCTCTGGATGACCTGCCCACTGCTGGAAAATCCACTGGGCAGTTTTAATAGAAAGAGCTCACAGCAGTGAACATTTTCATGTGAACTTCTGGTTTAGAATCAGGGCTTTTGAAAAACCTCAAGAAAAAGTGTGAACTCCACTTACAAAGAATGGTTTATTCCACCCTAATATGCAGATAGAACTTTTCCAAGTACTGTTCCTGAAGCCAAAGTTGGAGTTGTTTTCTACATACGTAGAGATAAAGCCGCAGTTCTTGCAGTGTGAGACAGCTCACACATAGTGATGGGTGAGGTCCAGAGCTGCTTCGTTTCAGGCATCCCCATCTGACAACGCACCAGGAGCAGAGGGCGTTTTGGAGGTTCAATCTCTCCCCAAGCAACTTTAGAGTAGTTACGAAACAGCCTTGAACTTCTCTCCTGATCGTGATCCAGCTGAGTCCTAGATCCTGACCCAAGTTAACAAGGCTGGAACTGTCTCTAGGCCGAATGCTGTATCCTTGCACTAGGACCTTTTATCTCTGTGGGCTTGTGTAGATCAGTGGCTGTTCTTTTGACGTTGAGAACACATTGTCTGTGTAGGCTTGGCCGTGGTGGAGTACAGGTCTCACTCTTTTCGTTAGGGAAAGTCATGTGTGAGATGTTTACTCTTCGCAGCGCTCAAGGGCAGCGCTAATTTATTTTTGTAGCAGTCCTTTTTAGACAGAGAAGTTGATGACAGCCATAATTTATTCATGGTGCTTTGCAGCTCTGCATAGCATGTCACACGGGCCTGCAGCAACTGGAAGTAGTTATTTTCTTAGGAAAAGTGTGGAGACCAAAACTGATAACACACAGCGACATACAGGAATCTGTTTGTGCTTAAGGAAGATAATGCACATCAGCAAAGGGAACTGCAGATGGGTGAGACTTCTTGTTTTCCTCATGGCTTGTGCTCCCTCTCAGCTCTCCTCACGTGGGTGGGTGTTCAGCTTCATGAGAGGATGTTTACAGCAAGCAGAAATTATTTTCATCCCTCCATGCTGGTGTCCACAGCTCTCACAGAGCGCTCACAGAGAGCAGAAAGCAGAGAGCTGCTTTCAAGGGCTTTCTCCACGATTCCCAAGAAAAGGCATGGAGCTATACCCAGGTCTGCTCTTTGGGGACGACAGCTCCAAGTCACATCTGCTCTCATTAGGTTCAAATTTGGCTATGCTGAACACATGCCATCATCACTGTCATTGCCATGGCAACCCGTGGCAACATCATACTATCCCAGCCATGTGACAGGAGGTCAGGCTGAAAGGAAACCTGGGCTGGGAGAAACGCGGCGCTCGCGTCCTTGCTGGTATTAATCAACAAAACAGCCACCAGCAAAGTAAATTTGCTTTTGTGCAAATATTCCCTTCCCCAAAGCTTGCCTGAATGAAAAAGCTGCTCTCCAGGGATTTTCCTGCTGCATTTGGTCCGGCCAGGGCTTTAGGCTGCCCATTCTCCTACCTACGGCTGGAGTGCTGGTTCCCACAGGGTGGCTGTGGGGGGAACTGGTGTAATTCTGCATGGCTCCCACCAAACTAAAAAAAAAAAACAAAACAAAAAAAAACCCAAAAAAAACCAAGAAGGAAATCTTTGGGAGCCAGGCATCCAGCTTCATGCAATTTGTGAGAGTTAACCTCTCTGTTCAGATGATGGAATGCCATGAATTATGTGCTTTATTTTTTTATAAGGTTGCCTGTTCTCCTAGTCAAAGGGAAGGGGGAAAAACAAAGCCTTAAGGTTGAGGGGATTTATGAATAATTTGAGACCACGTTAACTTTTAAGAACATCTGGATTAAACAAGAACTAAACAGGAGCACAAGAAATTCAAAATTAGGGTTGTTGTTCCTGCTCATGCAGTCCTGAAGCCAGTAAATGTTCTTCCTCTGACTTGAACGTGTTTTATCAAGACTTCTAACAACCACAATGACCTGATTCTTCTCCATTAGAGACAAGAAAAGCAACAAGAGTATCACCATTTGCTACATCCAAACAATTTCTCAGTGCATGCAAGATGAGGCTTTATTATGCCACAATCCACAAGTTTTGGAAAACTTACCTAGCAACATTTTAGCTTCACCATCAAAGTCCAAAAATATGATTTAGTGTTTTGTCATTGTAAATATGGGGAGAATCACTTTCAAAGACAATGCTGGGTCAGTTTCTATTTCGAGAATTAAAGCAGAAGGTAATTAATTAGCATATTTCATATCTTTGTAGTATAGGTTATACTGAAATTAACCAGACAGACCAAAATCTGCAATGACATAAAGGAGAAGTTAAGATGGCAAACACGTATTTGGGGTCTTTAAAATCCTGTGTCTCCCTGTGATTTCTTGGGCAGTCCTTCACTTCTGCAACCATTTCCCACTGCAATAAGAGCGCATGGAAAATTATGGAAGAAACATTAGCTTACTGTGGACATATCCACTCTGTATGCATTTTAAAAAAGACAAGCAGGAAAGCACAAAGACACCCAACAGTCACTGAGAAGCAACATGATTTTATTTGTAAACCACAGATATGAACAAAATAGGTTCCTTTTGATTCTAATGATTGGACTGGTTTTGTAGTGCCCTGCCCAGTATGATGCCAGTCAAGATAAAGAGAGTTAATGTTTCTGCATTTGTAATTGTGAATTAAAAAAAAAAAAAAAGAGAAGCTGCAGAAGATCTTTCTGAAGTACATTGTTCTAAAATCCACACTTGCCCTTTATCAGCCTGCATTTTTTGTAAAATGGAATTAGTGTCATTCAGCCCCAGATAAAACTTCATTAACGCCAAGATAGGAGGGAACTCTGTTTGTTTATTCATTTGTGCAGTCGGTTGTCAAAATTTTAATATCGTTGTGCTCTCTAAAACCCTAGTAGCCTAAATACGTAAGATAATAAGTAGGTATAGATTGACAGAATAATTTGGGCTGGAAGGGAGCTCTGGAGGCCATCTGATAGCTCAACATTTTACTCAGGTCAGTTTGCTCCGAGCCTTGACAAGTTAAATGTTTAAAACCAAGGGGAAATGTCCCATGAGAACGCTGGCCCTCTGTTCCAGTGTTTAACTACCCACACTGTGATTTTTTTGTTCCTCCACATGTAGACAAAACTCAGCTTGCTGCATTGCCTTTTACCCTGTTGCTGTGCAGCTCTGAGAGAAGTCTGGCTCTATCCTCTCTCTGCTTCCTGAAGGGCTGAAATCTGCAATAAGGTCCTTCTTTAGCCAGACCTCTCATATCAAGACTCAAAAAAAAAAACCCATTAAACTGAGCCACAGGTGAGTTCTGGCAGAAAAAGTTTATGCAAAAGTCACCTGATGTGACATGTTCTCAGCATTGTTTGCATGGGAGGAGATCCTAGAAACACCAGCTGGGAACTGGTGTCTGTGCTGGGCACTGAGGAGGAACTGTAGCTGTGTGCACGGAAAGGTTCTGCGGGGATGGACAGACAACAAACAGACCAGAGGGGAAACGAGGAACAAGGGAGTGAAGCTGTGACCCCATCAACACATAGAGGAGCAAGGGAGGGGCAGATGATCTTGCAAGTCTTCTGAGTTTTCCTCCTGAAATTCTGAACTGCATTGCCAAGGTTATAAATTCTGTATTCAAGGAAAAAGTAGAAGGGCCCTGTACACACAGAGATGTCAGAAGACCCTCCCCTCCTATCTTTATGCCAGAGGTGTGACTCAAAACTTTTACTGACGTTATCAATATGTCAAATACTGTTAATGACATTACTAGTATGTCTTGGCCTAAGTGTGATTGAACAACTCTGGGCAACTCTCTGCTCTCAGAGCCCCTTGTAAGCAAGTCTGGCAGCCTCCTATTGGAAGTGGCTGTCTACAGTAAGGAGTCTTGTAATAAACTCTCAGTGCCACTGGAATTAATAAATTCCTCTGTTGGGTGGGCTTTTTTCCTTTCTTTACCTTTTTTCTAAATTTTTTTCCCTCCCGTAAGGAAGAATCGAAGAGAATTTTTGTCTCGTATCCACAATCAGACCCATCAGACAGTTAAACCTACATGGGAGGTGGAGGGCACTGCCTTGAACTGAGACCATGAGGGGACAGCCTGTGTCAGACCTTGGGTCCTGCTTGCTGCAGCAGCCTTTGCCTCAGTGTGAGAAACATCTCCAGACGTTCAGGAGCAGAACTGCTGTCTGTGGTATCATATCTTCAGCAGATATGTGCCTCACTGCTAAGCTACAGGGAGAAATCTGTTTGTTACTGCCAGATCAGAGACCTCTGTTTGAACACTGCGGTTTCTCCCTGTGTGCAATTTTTTTTTTTTTTTTTTGAGCAGAGTCCAAATAGTCCAGTAGCCCAGATAAATGCATCTAACTAACAAAATCCTGTTAGCTGAAGGGCAGCCAGTAGGTGAGAAGATATTCTGTTTCCTGTGGATATGTTTGCACATCTTTTTGGTGCATTAAATACTAATACAAGTGCTGAGCCTAAGTTCTAATAATCTCTTGCAGGGGTTGTTTTAGTTATTATATTTATAATCTTCATGGAATTAACAAAAAAATATAAAACCAAACCTTGTTTTCCTGACTTCCTCCACCCCCATCCAAAAACTTCTTTCCTTTTAGCTCAACTTTCTCTGTAGAACCTATTTGCAGTTTACACTTACCTCCACTTTTAGGGGGGTTTTTTTTAGAGCACATTTGCTGGAGTGGAGACATTATTTCTCTGTGCATTGAGCTTGCTTCTGCCCACTACAAAGACAAGAAGTTTCCACATATACTGAAAGCAGATTATTTCCTGTTTGGGCCTGTTCCTAAACACTACAAGTGCAAGAAAACCAATCTGTTGGTAGAGCCAGGGCCAGAGTCCACTGAGGTAAGGGACTTCAGAAATTGAGTGAATGACTTTTAAATGGATGGAGGAACAAACAATATAAGGCACTGCACAAGTCTCAGTTCACTATGATGGTAATCACAAGTGATACAGAGGAAGCATTTGGTTGAATAGATGCAGGTGAGTTTATTTCATTTTTAAAGATCAAGTTCACTTTGTGGTCCTTGAAGACACTGATCAGTGAAACCCAGCTGCAGTTTCCAGAGCTGGATACTTCATTAAGCTGCTTGCTTAGGACTTATGTATAATTGGTGGAGTTTTGCTTTCGTGAAATTCCACTGGTCTAAGTTACAACATTCTCCTTTGGCCCCTTTGCTTGGCACAGTGCTTGAAGATCTCCATGAAAATAGGGGATTTGACCCAGGCAGCCCAGAGCCCCGGAGCAATGCTGTCCACGCCGGCTTCCCAGCGTGAGGCATTGTTTGGAACCAGGGATAACTGCGGGGCAGCGAGGTACACCACCCTTCTGGGAGCCCTGTGCCATCCTCCCAGCGCTTCGCCTCGTGGAAGGGAAACAGCTTTGGACCAAACCGGGCACTGCTCTTTTCTGCCCGGTTGCCTCACCCTTATTGCTCCCTTCTGGGCTGAGGCATCCGCTAAGGAGCTCAGGATGTTCCTTTCCCCACAAAAGGCCCGGCTCGGAATCCTGCAGCAGCTTCTCCGCAGCCCCAGCCCGGCTTCCCTTCTGCTTTGGCTGATCCTGCAGGTAAACAAAAGCCACCTGCCAAGTAAGCACATCCTGCTCAGGGGTCCTCCTCATCCTGGAGCTTTTTGTCTCCCGAATCTCATCCCTTAGAGAGATCTTTTAGCTTCTTTAGATGACTGCATTGATACCTGGCTCCTTTGTTCTGGTTCCAGGAAAATTCCACAGCCTGGAGCCTGCCCGCAGCACGGACTTACGGCCTCAGCCTTCCCCGTCGAATCGCCGATGCTTCCACATAAATGGAAGATGTTTAAGTTAATGATCTCCTATTGTTAACCAAGTGTCACCCCCACCCCGTGCAATCTCCGCTTAAAACTGTGGTAAAAACACGGCCAAGAGGGATAATTGCCTACTTTCAGAGTCGGGCTTCCAGTCTGTCAAAGAAGTCCTGCGTTTTCAAGCAGAATTAATAAAAACCTCAAGCCATTTCCAGATATGCAACCATGCCAGTAGACTCTGGTTTACATTTGATTTCGGAGGTTTTCTGATTTGACTAAAGGTCACACAATTAAGTTAATAGCTAATAATCCATACGTGTATTTTAAAAGAGGTTCTTAGCAAATACCTAGATGAAGATGATAAAGCATCTTCAAGAAAGTTAATTAGGTCTCTGTCTTCAAAGCTGATTTTTTAGTATATTGGAGCATCGTAGCTGGAAAGTGTCTTGGAAACCCCTTCATATCTTCCATAGTTAAATAAATATTAGGGCTTTCAAAAGCTATTTGAGACTGAGATAACCAAGATGAATTTGGAGTGCACCTTGGAATTTACTTACTAAATCTCATCAAGGTCTCGTCTCTCCACTGAGCCCAGTTCCTTCCTTCATGTCTTTTAAATGTTTTACTTTTTTTTTTTTTCTTCCCCCCTAAATTAATCTTTTGGACAAACTTTTAGGTCATAAATTTAAGAGCAAATGAATCAAAATCTCCACTGTGAGTTTTTCAAAATTGCAAAGCGTTGGCCAAATGATGCTTTCATTGAAGCAAGTGGTAAGAAACGTCAAGTAGTTTCAAAAGAAGCCAGCACGAGAGTCCTTATGAAAATGCCACCTTTATTACTTTAACAAGGAGGGGAAGTTTGAAAGGACTAACTAAGGAAATTCAGTGCCCAAATCCCATTGTAATTCAATAGGAATGGGGCGCCAAATTCCCTTAGGCTGCTTTGCAAATTCTCTCTCGACAATGGATGGCAATCCACTGCCATTATGAGCCGGTCATTCTGCAGTGTCAGAGAGTCAAGGTGATCGCCGGGTGGTGTTACCTGGCCCACAGCTGAAATAACGCCGTGGAACTTCGGTGTTTTCATCCCCGAAACGAAATCATCTGGAGCAGGCCAGACCCAGCTGGAGGCTGCAGATGGCTGGGGCTGGTTGTTGTGCTTTAGAGGATCGTTAAGTATCTCCAGGATGCTTCACCTCTACTTCTAGGACCCTCTGAGCCCTGGAGACAGAAATGGGACAAGGAACTTGCAGGCATGATCACAAAGGCTTGAAGCAGTTGATTAAGAAATCACCCAAAAGATCAAATCCTGTTTCTTACGGTTGTCTCTCCAGATCAAGAGAAGGCAACCCTGCGGCTCCTTCCTCTGCCATCCATCCCTCGGACACACGGGCCAAGAGATGTCAAATCTTCCTCTCTGCTTGCCACAGGCTGGAAAGAGCGTTTCTGCTGCAGCAGAGATTTGGAAAGCAGCATCCAGGAATGGCAGAGCCTCCACCCCATGCTGAGACCTTCCCCACCACCAGCAGCCCAGCTTTTGGCCCTGCACTGTCTGCGGTGAATCCTTGTCATTCACAGCCTGGTGTGCCAGCTCCCTCTAATGCTCTGTCTGCGTGCGAGAATATTCACCTAGAATAGCAGAGGGGCGCAAACAAGTTCTTTGAGGCAAACGATTTCACCTGACTTTAGTAATTCATACTCAGAGTTTTAGTTTCTCCAAAGAAAAAAGGCCAACAGTGGTTCCTGCCCTGGCACCAGCCAAGAAATCTTTTTTTACTCAGGCTTATTAATTCTTCTTTCCTCTTCAAAAGGAGAGCCCTGTCCCAAAAATTAACATAAAACCATCCTCTGCCCTTTCACCCATTATTAATATTGGTCAGCTTCGTGGGCTGAACCAAGAGATTTATAGCGTTTCTTCAATTGTGTACATTAATTCCACATAATTTTAGATTCTCAGAAGGTTTTTTTTAAATATAAAAGACAGAAGGCATATTTTGTTTTGGTAACTCAACTTTTTAACCACTTACATCAATTTTTGCATTTGGATGAACTCCCTTCTTTTAAGCTCAAAGCTGCCTACCAGAGACCAGGGGAAACAACCCAAGAGTGCTATGAGAGATCATTTGTTTGAAGTGGACCCATTCAGCTCCCTTCAGAGCTGTGTTCCTCATGCCTAAATTATATCTCATGGTGCTGTTTTTAGCAGGCAGGTTCTTAGATTATGTATGATTTGGGTTTATTGATGGAGCCAGTCAGTCTGCAGGCACGGTTTCTTAAACAGCTTTCAGAGGGAAAAAAGGAGATTTCCAGTTTGTTGGTATTATCTAAAGCAGAGCAGGCTGCTGTCACGTGTAAGGAGGAGTGCATTGTATATCACAGGGGTATGGTTTCCCTTAGCAATGAGAGTTCAGAGAGGGTCCAGAGCAAAGCCCATGAAAGCCTACACACTCCAGTTGACTTGATTGGGCAGGTTTGAGCCCCCGGGAAAACCCACAGAGTTAACAACACCATGATTGAGGGCACATTTGTTGTTTATGTTTCAATTATTTTCTGTTCAGGTTTTCTGAAAAGTAAACATGCAAGCTCCTAAGACACTACAATCACCTCCTCTCTTTAGATATAAATATATGTATATATATAAATTACTGATGCTGTAGTCTCTGTGTTAGGTCTGATGGGGAGCCACTTCTGGAGTCTTGGTCAAGGTAACAGTGAAGTCAGTGATGTGGGAAAGACGTGGTGGATGGAGCTGGGTTAGCTTTGGGATTGCTTGTGGGGACAGGATATAATCCTGAACACTGCACGTTTTCAGGTGGGCAGATCACAGTTCAGAGAGGATCCCATATCTGGGCTAATTTAATGTCACACAGGAGGAGGACCATGGGCAGCCATATGGTTTTTCTGTTAAAACTGCTTGCAAACAAATATGTGAGGTTCATTCTTCCTTGAGGTGGTGAGAGCTAGCAGTCAGGAGGTGGGCGCAACACTCAATTCTTCTCTTTGGTTTTATTGCTGAAGGAATATTTTTTTTTGAGTGAGTAAGACCACCTCCCAGTAGCTGCTTTCCTTTTTCTCCTCAGGCTATTAAGAGCTTCTGTGCAAGCAACTATTCCGAATCAACTCCATGCCGGAATGTTTTTCTCAAGAATAAGCACTCATTTTCATAGTTTACTTTAACCCATTTCAGGACCAGCAAGGCATTCTTGACAGTGGAATCAAGGAAATCAGTGCCTGTGTTTCACAGAGATGGAGAGGCTAATGCCTCACCCTCTGCTTTCTAAACACAGAGAGCAAACAGTCACTGCCACGGACCTGCTCATCTTCTGGAGAATCCTCCTGTCCACAGCACAGAAGGCCTCAGGTGGTAAAAAAAAAAACCCAAAAAACCCCAAAACAAACGAACAAACAAAAAAACCCCAGTCGAAATTCATAGTGTGACAGTCATTGTGCATCAGGACCCTGACAAATTACACCAAGCAACTTTTCCCCCACCATTTTGTCAGAAACTTTTGATTTTGCATTAGACTGCCAGCTGTATACATACACTGTTACATTATGCTTTGTATTTATGTTATTCACCAGTAATGCCAAAGAGAATACGAAAATATGCTTCAAGTATTTCAAAACTGAAACTAGGGCTCTCAATTCATCTATTTATGTCATTTGAGGACAAGCAAGCAAACTTCCAGACAAGAGTGAAATGTACATTTGTTAATGTATTTTTTTGGGGGGGGAGGAAATGCAGTCCTTCGTATATGAATCCCTGGTGATGCATAAAGGCAGCTTCTTTTCTTTGTTTTTCCTTTTGATGCCATGTAGATTCTAAAAACATTATCCTAGTAAGGCTATGTTCTGGACAAGGACCACTAAAATTTGCAATCAGCAGTATCACCAGACATTTCCTATCAGCAGAATCGCCAAGCTTATTGGAAGTGTCATATGTTTTAAAATATTACTCGCCCACACTGGCCTTGACTTGTTCTGTTTTCTGGTATCAGTAATCTCTGAAGGTCTTTTCACGGTGCTGCAGTCTGTTAAGTAGATACACAAAGTATTTCTCCTCTGAACAGACTGAGTAATTAACCTTTCGTAAGTGTCCTCCCAGAAGGCTTCCTTGTCCTTCTCCATGGCCACTCAAACACCCAGACGAAACGAAACTCCCTGCTTTCTGAGGGCTCAGCAGTATGATTTTCTGTGGGGTGGCTGAGAGGAGGAACTGAAGTACATACGGAAACCAGGAGGTCCCAATACCTTGGGCATAAGTTTCCCTCCACTGCTACCATCCAGCACAAGCAGAAAACCTCTGTGATCAGAGCTTTCAGTGAAAGCATTGGCAAGGCTGGAAGACTTTCTTAATCATGCTTTGTCCTTGGCAATTTGTTTGTTTGTGCTTCGCATGGATGTTACGGCACACAAGAGCAAGAACAGTCACTTGTTTTGTTTCTTTTACCTCAGGTGATTCCAGGAGTCTATCCCAACAAAAAACCAGCAAATTCCTTAACCAGTGATTTCACTGATGTCCTCCCCCATATTTCTCCTCTAATTTTGTCATGCTTCATATCCCTCTCACTCAGCTTTGCTCTTTGCCTGCTCTGTCACGTAGAAGAAGGTTATCAGAAACTGGTGGAAGGTGACAGACTTGCAGGCTTGCCTACCTGCTTTTGCACGTGGCTGAAACTGTCATGATGCTGCCTTCCTTCCGTGTGTCTGTGCTTCCTGCTTCCCTCAATATATTTATTTTGCTGCTCATGGCAAATTTCCACCTTCCTTGGGCACAGAGAAGAGGGGAAGGAATCTCAGAGGTTATTCCTTTCCTTCCTCAGAAACAGGCGACTTCGTTCAAGGGCTGCTTTGCTGCTTTGCCAAGTAAAGTCTTAAATGCACCTCTTTTCTTCTCCTGCTAACCAGTTTGCAAAGTCCTTCCCTCTCTTTTTTGTCCCCAAGCGCAGGGAGCCGCTTGCAAAAAACTGAACAGCTCCAACGGGGGGAAAAAAAAATCAAGGCTGTGATTTGATGAACACTGGCTTCTTCCAAAAAGGACAACTTGTTCATAGTTCGTCCTTTACCTCTCACTCCTGCCCACTCAGTCATACCAGCTCAAGTTTGTTGCAGCTGAACAGAATGAGGAAAAATGTCTCATTTAAAAACACCCTTCTTTTCCTTGTTTTGGTTTGGTTTTGGAGGGTGGGGAGTTTTTGTTTTGTTTTGTTTTGTTTTATCCTTAAGCCTGCGAGCAATTGTAACAAGACAACGGGGGAGAAGAGAACAGCAGAAAGATGGGTGAGAGTCACGCCAGAGTTACAGATGAACAAAAAGTTCACTGAACTGTGGCTTTAGACAGCTCCACCTCAAACACCCTGTGTTTCTGGGGAGAGACACAACTGTCCCAAAGATTTACAGAAGAAAGTAAAGGCATTAATTCCTCCGTTAATTCCTCCTGAGTCTAAGCACCCCACTAAAAAAACCCCCAAAAGCTCAAAGTGAAAACAAACAAACAATCCCTTCTTAGCTTATGAAAATGTGACAGAAACTCTGAAATTTCAGATAACATATTTTGGATTGAATAGAAAGTTTCGTGCAATCTGGAGAAGTCTCTTTCTTTTTTTTTTTCTTTTTTTTTTTTCCTCCCCTTTTTTTTTTTTTTTTCTGGGCTTT
>VXAZ01004430.1:543352-556382 GCA_013399875.1 Gymnorhina tibicen | reverse complement strand
ACATATATATATATATAATTATTATTTATATTATTATAATGTAATAATTATATTATATTATTATATATATTTTATATATATAGATATATATAAAAAATTGACTACAAATAAAACTGCATCTTTTTGCAAACCAAGGAAGGAAAATAAACCAAAATATTAAAAAAAACGCCAATTTTAAATGTCCATATCTCTTTATATTTGCAAGTCCTGAATGCATCCTACTATTGTACAGCTCTATGAATTGTCGCACAGGCCGTATCACCACACAGAGGAAATATATTCAGCTCTATGGCTTTCCTTGCACCGTATCTGTACTTAAACTAACACTCTGAAAGAAGCTACAAATTGTCATTTCTTTCCTAATTTTTTTCCTCTAAGTTTGGAAAGTCCTCCGAAAGTAGCTCTGAATCAACTTGAATGTTTCTCGGGGTCCAACCCAGGGCCAGTAAGGATTTAAATGTGAGAGCATGCACAATACAGTTCTACATATATTTAAACTCTAAAATGATGCATTTTTTCCATGACATGGTGGTTTTTGCATACATAGAAGCTGACAGTGGTGAATGTTATAAGCTATTATTCATTCACAGAATGGGTAATTCTGGTGCCCAAATAGGCTTAGAATTTTCTGAAAAGAATATTTCTGGAAATATTTTTAGAAATTCTTTCCAAGTTCCTTAAGACTTTTGCTTTTTCTCTCTAAATCACGATGACAACATTTTTGAAAAATGTATTAATTTTTAATTTATTTTTCATTTTTTGGAAAATTTTTATGGAAGCACCATAATTTGAGTCTAAGGCATTAAAAACTTCACTAAAAAATGTGGTGTTTGGAATTCTTTTTAAAGAAACATTTAGGTAAGCTCTTTATTATTTATGAGAATTATCTTTAAAATTATATATGACAACATTCCAACCACTTGCCTAAAAACCCAAGGAAATGTATTTCTGCAAAATTTTTTTTTTCCTGATTTTTTCCTGATCTGCTTTTACTTTTATGTGATGTAGGCATTTCATAATTAGGAGTTGGGACTTTTCTGCTGTGCACTCATGGTGCAGAAAAGTTCTCAGGATCACGTTCCAGCCGTTTTGGAAGGAACCTTGAAATTGGTGTTATCTTTTAATACTATTAATTAATACCAGCCATTATGGCCTGATATCATTAACTCTACAGCAGCACACAACTCTACAGTAGATGCCCATTTTTACCACAAGATAGATCATTTATGTAACACAATGCCTTGCCCATTACACTTTTGTTCAGGAACAATATTTCCAATTTTAGGAACAAAATTTCCAGTGTTTGCTTTCACCTGTGGTCCCCATTCCCACTGAAGCAATCCAAGTGCCTGATTAGATACACAGGAACAAGTATAAGTGGGGTTGTCCTTTTCACATCCTGTCTCAGGTGGAAAATAAAGCTGGCTGAAGGGATGCTGAGGGATCATTCAAGACTATTTCCAACATGATACTGCATTAGTGATGTATTCGGGGTTTTATTTTTGTTATTTTATGCGTTCATCTTGAGAGTTGAGGTGATCTTTTAGAAACATGGAAGTGTGGCAAATGTAATACTCTACCATGCTTGCGTTCCTTCCTAGCCTTAGGTCCTACAAGAAAATGAGCTGTGGCATTTCGTGATACGTGTCTTAATTTTAACTCGGGAGAGAAAAAAATTTTTCAAACAAATAAGTAAATAAATACAAAATTGTCTCGTAAATATTTTTTGAGGCTTGATGGAAAGTCATATCCTTCTGTTGAAGCAGTGTTGCCTTTTCAGAGGTTTTACTGGGAGCTGTTTGATGTGTTAACACTGTTCGGAGGGAAATATTTAGGGGAAAAAAGAATGAGAACTAGTAAGCTGCAACTCCAGATGCTGTCTTTACAATGGTCAGATCATCGGCTGACAGAGATTTCATCAATCAGTGGCCCTTGCTGAGGATTTCTGGGCCAAAGATTTTTTGTGTGCATTGCTGTGGGTTTCTCCATATGAAGGGAAGGACCTGAGAAAACCCATTCCATTTTATCTCTGTTCCAGTAAAAGGGGCCAATTATCAGCTGCAATACTTTGGAGAATTTCCTGTCTGGTAGTTCAGAAACTGCCAAAAGCAGGGCACAGAAGCCAGAAAGAACGCTCTTGTCATTGGCCCAAACAAACAAACAAAGATCCTCGACAGAAAATAACTCTCCCCAAAATAAAAATAGTTCTAAAAGATCAACAGAAACAAAAATGGACCAGATTTTAAATGAGAGCCTGTGTTTTACATATCATGTGGCTAGACATAGTTTTTGGAAGCTGTCCAGCTCAACCCACTTTTCCCCACCATCTGTCAGCAGTGGGTTTGCTGACTGCAAGAGCTTGGAGGCAACGGCGTGAGAGGCGAGCGTTAGACAATTGGGTTTAAACATGACAAGAGCAGGGAAATTCAAAGGCTTGATGAGGTAATGTACTAACACTTGGCTGTTGTGAGAAAAAGAGGAGGAGCGGGACAGCACAGAGAAATGGGTTGGTCACCTTTAGCCCGAGTTCTCTGGCTCTCGTTAGTGTGCACTGAGACCCTGGCATGTTTAAACATGCAGCAGGGAAGTGTTTAATTCACATAGGCCAAGGAGATTTGGGATGGTGATTAAGATGTTGGCTTATGGCACCTGCTTTAGGCCTGCTGTCAAACCAAGTCCCATTCCAGTGAAACTGAAAACTTCTGAGCTCAGGAGGCGAGTCACAAAGCGAGGGACCACCAGAAGATGAGCTGGCCATGAGTTTTATGCCCTTTGCCCACACTGCAAGAAGAGCTGAGACCTCCAGCATCCTTGCACTGGTCTCGTTTGTAGACAAGCATCTCTGCCAAATGCCTTTTCCTGCCACCTTTGCTGTGGGTCTACAGCAAAGACCGAAACAGTAATAATCTGCTCACCTCTAGGTTCCCCTGACTGAAATGGATGTGCCAGCTCACCAGAACGAAGCTGAATAAGGAGGGGACAGTCTGGCCCTCAGAGGGCTGTTCTCAGACACTTAATTTGAAGCCAAAACTCTGAACGATGCCCAGAAGATTCTGGTTTATTCCAAACAGGACTTGAGGAGACGGATCTGCTCTCCAGGTGGAACAGGATCATGGGGCAATGCAATTCCCCTTGCAAAACGGGAAAATATGTGCATCCTGTGGTCCAGCCTTGACTGAAATTGTATTTATTTCCCAAAAACTCCGTCCTGAAAGGCATGTGATTGGAATGAAACTTGAAGCTGCTGCACACATGATGTAAGAGCATATTCAGATGTGGGAGACTAAGAGGTTGGGAAAATGCATGAAGGATACACACAGGGCTCGAGGTGGTAATTGTAGTATTGGGTCTCATTCGTGCCGCTGTAAAAGCTTCTTAGAGAAATGTGCTTCTCATCTGGTTCTCGGGCAGGCAAAGGGATTTCTCCAGCTTTCTTTGAGCAGGGCTGTGTTGGAAAAAGCTCAGTCCAGCCTAGTTAAACTGGCTGCTAAAATTACAGCCAGTTGGGGAGCTGGCTATTAAAAACTGTTGAATGAGCTGTGTTTCCTCCTGATGCTCATTGCTTGTCTGCTGGGAGAGACTGTGCTTGGTCCAGCAGGCAGCTCTCCATTTTTTTCCTCTCTCACCCAGGCTGCTCTGGCTTCATCCCAAACTTGCCAGCACCTCACATGCCTCTGATGCTCAGCTCTGGGTCCACCACATCTGCCAGCCTCACCCCTGGCATTCAGTGGGTAACGCCCTGCTCCAAAGGCTGTTTTCTGTCTTTTACAGGGAAGAGATGCAGAACACGGGGCTCCCCGTGTCCCACTGTGCCACCAGAGCCCATTCCACTGAGGGACAGCGTCCGAGGGAAAGCAAGGACGGCGGCTTTGCGTCGTTCTATTTCTTGGCAGAAGAAACCATCTGCAGGTTTTAATTGAACTGTCTGTGGGTTTGCACCATTGGGCACGACAGCAGAGTCCAGCCCTGGAAGCCCCAGACTACCAGTAGTCTTCTGAGTGAAGTATGAGTAGGGGAATGGATCAGCACCTGTGGACTGATTATAGATTTTGATGTGGTGCCATGGCTAGGATCCGTGCCAGTAAAAATCCTTATAAAATGTGTGGACAAAATTTATTGCATACCTGCCTTAATCAGTTTTAAAATCACATTTTTCTCGGTTTTCCTTGATTTTTTTTTTTGTTTTGTTTTGTTTTAAGAAAATGGTAGGAGTGCAATTTCATTTTTAGATCAAAGTTATAAACCCTCAAGAATCCATCTGAAACTTATAAACTCTCCGTTTTGTTTTACATTGAGATAATTAAAAAATACCAAACTATATATGTATTTTAATTGGGATTTGAAGAATGACTCCCAGTCACATACCTTGTAAACTAAGTTTCATTGAGCAATAAAGCTTATAAAGCTCAGTTAAAACAACTTTTGAAAAAGGGTTTTTTTTATTAAATGAAATACTTACAAACTGGTGAATATTGTAATCAGATAAAAATTGCTGCCTGAGGAGAAAAAAACCCCCTATATTTGAAAAAAGAGTGGAAGTTCTTTGTTTCCATTAATGTATGTTCCTATTTTGTCATAACCTACAAAAGTCACCATGACAAGTGACTAAAACAGAGAAAAGTGGTTTCACTGTCGAATTCTAACAGTTCTAAATCCCAAAATAACTGCGCCTGGTCGCCTCTAGGCGTGTTCATACAGCAGGTAAGGTGGCTCTTCTGAGCACACCTTGTTCTGGAAGCCTCCCTCAGCATTCTGAGGGACGTGTGATCGCTCTGTCTCTGCTGTCACCCAGCAGAAAAACCACTTGCCACGGTCTTGAAGGGATTCAGAAACAACGAGGAAAAGACGCTCGCCCCGGCGTCTCCCGTTTCCTCCTGAGAGCAGCCCAAAGGCACGGGGTGTACCAGCATGCTGCTGGGGCTCGACAGCGAGCGGCTGTGGGTCTGGGCCAAACTGGGGTGGGGTGGAAGTGGGGTGGGCAGATCTGCCCGCCCCAGGCTGCGCTCGCAGCCGCACCTGCAGCACCTGAGCCGCCCCTTCCAGAGGTGGAGCTGCGCAGAGCTGACCCAGGACACAGCTCTTGCTGCCTCCCCCGGGGCTCGCAGCTTTTCTGACGGTGCAGTTCCTCTGGCTAGAGCCTCGTGAGCAACTCCTGGTACCCTTTGACAAAGCACCCCGTAAATACTGTCAGCTGGCTGGGGCCGAGCCGAGCTGCTTTACCGCGGCGTTGTGCGCATCTGCGCTGTGCTTTACAGTTCAAGAGAGGCTCAAACAACTGTTGTCTCCTCTCCTGCCGAGCTTTCAGCCCCTACCAAATTTCCATTAACTTGACATATCCTGCACAAAACTGCTGAGCTCTCTGAGACCTGGAATAAGGCCAAGTATCATTTCGTTGTAAAGTCATAGACAGAGACATGGAAGGCTCATACACAGATTTCTAAACTGTGCGCTGCTCAAGTGGCAGAAGGAAAGCCTTAGTGCTTGCTGTAAGTCAAGCCAGAACACCCATCATTTTTTACTATTTATTTCCAGGATTTTCAACATTTTGAATTTTAATTCCTTTAATTTATTTTTTAAAAGCATAATCACAGCTTGCGTATGTGATCGTAAAACCCAATAAATCTGGGGAAATGCCCAAGAAGCCAACAGAGGAATATCAGCTTGTATCTCTCAGGAATCCTTAATTGCAACTCTTACGAGATTTGCAAGACCTGCTGTTTCATTGTAATCATTATGAGGCCAGCTGAGGCTTGCTTAAAACTACCTGAGTGGTGGATTAATCTAGACTAATATAGAATTTTTACATAATCACTAATGTCTGTTGTGAAAAAATTAATCTTTTTTCCCTGGTTATGAAAAACTAAGTGAATAAAAAGGCATATTTCTTTTCTGAAAGAGTGAGCAAAAGGGGAGTGAGGTAGCAAGGGTTAGCAAACATTAAAAAAGAAAGACCACATTGCTCAAAAATTCACGCAAAGTGCTGTTGTAATGTGCAAAATTGTGAAGCATAAAAGTAAGTTGGTCCTTCTAGAACCATCAGATGTTCTGTAGGTAGAGTGCTGAAGCAGTGACAAAGAGAAACAACCAATCATCAGCATGGAGACAAACAAATGCTTCTGATGGATGTTATGTGTGTAATTTAGAAATGCTGCTCACCTGACATTCTGTGCCTTTGTCCAGCTGGCTGTTTCGAGCTCTAGCCCGACTCTGACCACAGGGATTTGATGCACTAAGAATTCCTTGAGGCTACAGACCCTGTGCTGTTGTCACTTCCGAGCACAGACAGCAACAGCAGTTTTCCTGTTAGTCTGGTTACATCACACCTTCAAAGCGTGAGGGCTAAACCAAAAAAAGCTGTTCAGTGTCAGCATGGCTATATCCATGTGGGAGTTTTTCTGGAGCAGTGGTAGGAATGAGAGAGTAACTTTATCTGCTGAAACACTGTAGAGGAGGTGAGTTGTTTGTAGGAGAGTGGTGAAAGAGAATAAGCCAGGCTAGGTAGTAAGTTTCAGATGAAAGAGGTTAAATGAGAACTGTTGGGTCACTTTTACACAACTTGCACCAGCAGATCATAATCCTGACCAATGTTCCAGCTTCTCTCTACATCAAGAAAATTTATAGTGATCTTCACGTCCCTTACTTTCTTCACAAGTGGTACCCTTCAGTAAAATGTTGACCTCAGCTGAGTCAAAAGACGTACGGCCAAGAGGATTTCTTTTCTCTTCTTCCAGTGCACCTTCTGGAGTGCAAAGAGTAAGGACAACTGAGTCAGGCTCTCTGGATCTGGCTGGGGAAAGACCACATGAGCAGCTTGCAGACCAACCACTGTACTGTGTCATCTTCCCTTTTAGATCACTGCATCCCAGGGCTTTTTTATTTTAGTGCTGTAGATGCAGAAGGCCCCGCTCCAACTGCAACTGCATTGCTCCGCACTGCTTTAATCCCAGCACTGTTGTTCCTTGGGGAAGTGCTCCTGATCTACGTGGCTGCATTGATTAGTGACTCAAAAGCCTTCTCAGGAGAGTCAGAGAGACAGAGAGGAAGCAAGACAACTGCTCCAGCACGATGAAATTTACAGAAACTAAAGGTCCAAGGAAAGTGCTTAGAAACTGAAACCTCTGTCACCTCAGTGCTCAGGAGGAAGTCAATGCTCTGTGGCCAGCGTTAAATGCAGAGCCAGGCACATCTCAGCAGCTTTCCCATCTGTGCCCTTAGATGAAGTTCTTGGTGCTGGATTCTCTCACAATAAATCCAGGGACGAACTCAGTGGGAATCAGCTGTGGTTGGGGTCTGCTGGTGATTCTGAGATATAAATAACATCAAAAGGATGCACTGGAGAGCCACAGCACATGTCAAGAGATTTAGGCAATGGTAAGTATGTATTTAAAAACACCAGAGGTTGAAATTGTCAAGGATCCTTATGCTGGCTGCATAAACACGTACAAATGCCACAGTCGCATGCTGGTATTTACTCCATGAGCAGACATGACAAGTGCTGGGAAAAAAAGTTACAAATAATTTAGGACCAATCCAAAAATACTTACAGATTCTTGTTGTTGACCAACCTGTTCTTCCAGGTGTGGCAGTTTAATGTATTCTCCTGGTTGCCTTGCTGTGCACTGCAACCTCAGATGAAGCTGCATGACTTCCTCCTTGACATCCTGTTGAACAGAGGGAGCCTCAGAGACTTCTCGGGCCGATTTGCCACAGCAGCAGGGAGATGGATTTGGTTTTCAGGTGGTTGTTACAGTCTGAATGAGATGACAGCCTCGTGCTGTCTCATGTGGATTTATGCTGCTGCTGTAAATAAACCTGGGGGGGGGGAGGGGAGGGGTGGGTGAGGCACATTTTGATCTGCTCTGGCTGGTGCTTTCTGATGGCTGCTAAACCACGCTAATCAAAGGTGACATCAGCAAACCTGTTGTCATCATGGTGCACTGTGGTAACCAGGGCCAGAACAAGCAGGAAGGAAAAAAAAAGAAGAAAAAGACATGACAAATAAAATACATTCCAATACATAATATGAAATACATCCAGTATACAGCATGTCACACTAGTTCACTACCCTACATATTCACTGCAAGAGAAATGATCTTGAAAGAGATTGAGAGCTTATTTCTTTCGTCTGGTCTGAGTTTATCAATAAACCCACTCCTGGTCACTGAAAACCACTGTGCAGTGGTGATGTGGGGGGACCAGCAGAGGAGGCCAGGTGGAAAAGCCACAGCAGGAACATGGCCTTCATCACACATCTGACATGCACCAGCTGTGATCCCCCGGCCCTGCCTCCCAGCCACATCCCCTCTTCTCACACAGCCTTTCTTGGTCTGTGGGTGTGATTGGTGCCCTCCTGGTCATCTCAACAACTTAGAGGTTTCCACCACGTTAAACAACAGCACGGGAGGAATTTTAAAGTCTCGGGGGGCAAATGTGTGCTGTGGGAGGTGGATGGCTACCCAACCTATGTGCTTTTGTGGTCCTTGTCTGGAAAAAAGCATCACTTTGACCATATCCATGAATAACACTGCAAACAGCCACAGGCTTGCACTGCCCAAACTTTGTGAAGCCTGTGAGACATTAAGAAGGTATGTACACAGAAATAATAATCCAGTGCAGGGCACAAGTGACCACGGGATGACTGCAACGACTGATTTGCGGTGCAGGCAGGGTGATCTGAGATCTGTCAGCCATGCACTGTGCATATGGTTGTCACCCTCTGTGGTTTGGGGCAGCCTAAATAGACCATCAGGGGCTGAAGGAGCAGAAGGGAGAGAATTACAGCCATGTGCAGAGCCTTGCTGAGATACCCTGTCCTGTTTACATCCATTTTCTGCCTTGCTCCTGTTTCTATCAGCATAAAGGAGAAGAGAATCAAAACTTTCCCTCCAGAGTTTTTAAAGCCCGGGGAAAGATAAGCAGAAGAGTGGAAAGAAGGAAGATTTTGGATAAGGAAGGGAAGGGGTTGCTGTGTATGCAGAAGAACTGGGTGAGGAGTGGTGGGGCATGGTCAAAGAGAAAGCTGGCTCCTCTGGAAGAGGAGGAGAAGGCAGCTCAGCAGCACTCCCTGCTCCATTTAAATGTCAGCAAGGTAGCTTCCACCAATAGAATGCCTCCTGAGGGGGGAGAAAACAAGCAGAGTGTCAGGACCAGCTGGCAGCTTGAGAAAAAACAACCGTGCAGCTGAACAGCACCACTGGGAGCACTGGATGGCTGCCCCTGCCTCCTCATCGTCACTATTCAAGGCCTGTCAAAAGAATAATAAAAGGTGCTATAAAGAGAAGACAAATCTCAGGCAGCCGGAGCAGCAGTGGGACCGGCCAGAAGGGAGAGCACGCAGAGCTGGACTCCTGCAGCTGTGTGAGCACTTAGGGGCTTGCAGAGGTGGCTGGCTTTGGGGACATGCTTTCTGTCTCCAGAGGTCACAAGGCAAAGGGAGGGCCTGCCCATGACCTCGCACCATGCAGGGGTCAGGCCCTTCTGCTGGTCGAAAATGCGTGAGGATTGGCCCGTCCCTTTGTTTCCTGGTGGTTTTCATCCGTCAGAGCGCTGGAGAAACGCTGGAGGATGGGACTGTGCCTGTCAGGCCCCCGGTCTGGAAACCTTCACGTGGCAGGCTTAGCCTGGTCCCAATCTTCACCCACCTCCACACCTTCCTGCTGCTGCTGCCCTAAAGTCCTGTGAATCAGAATGTGCCACCACGAGAGGCCCCTCACCAGTGTCACTCACCACAGCCCTTCCTTTTGAATGACCTGACCCATAAAAGTTACCTGCTCTGTCTTGAGAGGAGTCAGAGATGAAATTTCACCCAGGCAGAGAGATACTTTTCACTGTCTCCAAAACAGGAATGCTCGAGAAGGACAGATTCCTCCAGGCAATAAAGGCTAGGAAGGAAATTGTTTTTGAAGGCCAAAAGCCTATTCTTTCCAGATTTAGGCACTATGATAAACATCAAAAGGAAACAATGGATACCCACTTCTGCAGGTGTTTCCTTCATACTTAACTGCTCCCCTCCAGCCTGTTGGGAATACTGCTCTTGCCTATTGTTTGGTAAATTCCAAGAATCATATTTATATCCATTATATGAAGGACTCCTTGCTGGGTACGTATTCCCCTATGCCTGGCTACGACGCTGTGCCAACTGGAGCACTGGGGAAGCCAAACCCCAGCCAGGTTCCCCAGACCAAAGCCCGAGGACTCTAAAGTCCCTGCGCAGTTCAGGACATTCTCATCTCCCCCTGCTCAGGACATGGAAAACGCCAAGTGTTTCATCCCACAGGCATTCTGCTTCCAAGCGCTGGAAAACATTTCTTCACTCTCATCTCCACCGCCCCGACGGCAGGACCTGCTCTAGATTGCTGCAGCTGACCTGAAGGAACACGCCAGCAACAAAAGCCAAATGTTTGAGAAGGCTACCCAAGGAGAGGGAGTTGGCCTTCTAAAGCACAGCTCGGAAATTTTCCTAACCAAAAAGAAACGCTGGATGAACACCTTAGGAAGATGAGCTCATCCATGCGATGGGCCCTCCTCCTGGAATTTTCTGCCTCCTCCTTCACGTGGCAGAGCGAGACAAGTAACAGAAGGGCAATTTCTGGAAACAAAAGTCGGATGAGCAGAAGTTTTAGGGATATCCAACTTGGCACGTTGGTGCATACGTGTCACCGGATTAAGCAATGTCTTTGGGAGGTGCCACTAATTTTTTGTTTGTTTGTATGTGAATATATTCATAAAATAACTATTCTATATCTTTTTCATGGCATCACTTTAAGCTTCCTACAGGAGGAGAAAGATATAAACATTGAAATTTTCAGATAGGGAAGCTGAGTCTCTGAGAGATAACAGAAGTTTCCTAAGTAGCATGGCATAACAGCAGCACAACTGGAGGAATACAGTCCTCAAGACTCTCAGTGAAGTGTTTTGAAGTGTTTTTCCCCCTCCATGTGCCCCAAGAGGTGTATGGAAACTAGTGTGCTTACTTAGACACCCTGCAGCCCTAAAAAAAGGATTGACTCCCGGTGCAGTTGGAGTTTGTTAAGACACCAGAGAATCCAAACCAAGAGATTGCCAGTTTCCACCTTCTGACATCTGCAATGCACAGCTTAGGTGAGACACTGTGCTTTTAAAATGACAAAAGGACCATCCATCAGCAGAGAGGAAATGAAATTAGAACAACAAAATTCCAAATACAGCTGTTAATTCGCTCTCCCAATAGATCCCCTTTATTAAAAAAATTCGTTGTTTTTTTTTTTTTTTCTTTAGTGTGTGGGAAATGAAGGCATTCAGCTCTATTCAGACAGAAGGTCTGTCTGGCACAGGAGATGCTCTCCACGATACAATCTCTGATGGCCCATCTGTGACAGACATCAGTAAATATTTCATAGATGTCCGTCCAGAAGAAAGTGAAATGAAAAGTCACCATCGCTACTACTTGCCACTTGTTCTGAGAGCCATTCTCAACAGAAAAACAAACAAAACCACAATTTTGTCTTAAAATTAACCCCCAGCTGAAGGCAAAATAAAGCCTTTCATGAAGAAAATCAACTACCTATGTAAAAGATGGTTTTGCTGCAAGCAGTGGGGAAGCAGAAATGGGTTTCCATCTCAGAAAACCTCTTCAGTTCACAGGCCCCTTTTTTCCCCAGCTCCCTGTTTACAAATACCGTTCTCCAAGTCCGTGTTGAAACGAAATTTTCACCTCAGTGTTTTTGTGCAGTGGTTAAACTGTGCATTTCTGATGCGGTAAAAGATAGGGGGCAACACCTATTAGTCAGCAGAAGGAAACCTTTTATTTATTATTTATAGACCTTTTTTTTTTTTTTTTTTAAATAGTGCTCATCAGCCTTTGTCTCTGAGCACTTCCCAGAGGTCAGTCACGAGTAATGTCCTCACCGCCGAGACACTGAGCAAAGGCCATGGGGCCAAACCTCGGATGGAAAATGGGAACTGATCCCCAGACCTTTGGAACTCCTCTCCTTTGTACCATGCAGATGACCGGTCTACTTTACCCTCCCACCCCCCACCCTGCCTTCTCCAAGCGTTTCACATGTCAGTCCCACAGAAAACTGACAACAGTCCTTAATTTTAACAAGCATGTGCCACCAAGCACAATAGGATCATTCACAGAGCTTGGAGTTGAAGCAGGTGGGGTGAGCCTTTTCCGGGTTGACTATGTCATTTTGGCAAGAGCTCTCTGTTGCTTCATAGAGCTGAAACAAGACGTGTGAGGAAGGGTGACTTGTTTACAGCATCTCAATAATTAATAACCATTGCTGGAAAATGTTTCTAGATGTACACACACCGAGTCCCGGAGCATGACATGCACTTTGATTCATGTGCGACACGCGCTCCCTGATACATAAAATTCTCAGTGGCCTGGAGTTTGTCAGCCTGTTGATTCTGCTGAAACATATGTTGGTCTATTGAGGGAGCTGCGTGATGAGCAATTTCAAAAATGTCCCAATTTGGAAATGTAGCTGCAGACAGTGTTTTAGAGGAAGTGCTGTGTGATTGAAAGCTGAAGCTGCACCATGCAGTTCAAATTAGATTTGGACATTGTGTGCACTGTCAGTTTGGAGAACTCTTCACATGCTTGCCAGAGGTTTATAGGACATGTGAGTATGAGCCACAGACAACATCTAGTCCTCCAGTTTCTGTTTAGTTTTAATCAGACACAAAGATTCTCTCCTTTAAACACAAGGAGAAGGAACCTTATATTTCAGCAGGGAACATAGAAAAGAGCAGGGCTGGAAGGAGTGAGAGAACAGCTTATTCCTGCATAATCTCTGTTCTTCACATGATCCTCAGCCTGCTGATCTCAGTTAGTTCTGGGGAGAGCAGAAACCAGAGCTAGCAGCCTGCAGGTTGTTTGGAGAAGAGAAATAAAACAATCAGTTTGGAACCAGCCACTTTCTCATAACCTCATTTGTTTCATTCACCAGCTGTTTTTCTGAAAGGTAGTGAAGCAATAAAATACACCCTTGATTACCCTTTCCTTCTCAAATCTTTTCAGTCTTTTTTTTTTTTTTTTTTTTTT
>VXAZ01004430.1:482440-543340 GCA_013399875.1 Gymnorhina tibicen | reverse complement strand
TTTTTTTTTTGTTTTTTTTTTTTTTAAGTTGCAGGAGTGTGAGAAAACCCAGTTGCATTCAGAGTCTGGTCCAGCACCCATTGCCCTCAGCAGGCTTTGAACAGCATCCACAGGCCTGGGTTTGCAGAAATCTGGATTCCAAAAGGCACTTAATCACATTAGCTGAAATCCTGCTGATTTCACTGCAAACTTTTTCCACCACGCTTGTTAAAGATGAGGGTGCTGTGAGCAATTTTCCCTTCACTGCGTACGTTTAAGTTCAGCACAGCAAAGAAAGCTCAAGCTGAGCTGGGGCCCAGTTGATTCCAATGGGATTAAGCATTTATTTACAGGCAGGCATGTGTGTAAGCACCTTCCTGGATTACAGCCTCACACTGACTCAGGTTGAAATGACTGTGCTTGCGCTGTGCTGAAACAGGGCTTTATTGTCCTTTGAACTGAGGGCTGTATGTCTTGGTGTCTTACTCCCTCTGCTTTGATGGTTGCACTGAAGGACATTGTGGGTTCCTACAGTAAATCTGGCTCCATGCAAGTCACAAGGAACTTTTTTTTTTTTTCTGTGGAGTTAACATTCACTTTCTCCTGCACAGGACCATGGAAGAATTTAAGGTTGACTGGTGTGATTGTGGCAAATCATATATATTACTTTAAAAACTAGCCCCAAACCACAAATCGTTGATGTCCAAATCTATATTTGATACAAAGGAGGCCAGATCCTTTTACTTTTTTTTTTTTTTCCTGTGAGCAACTATTATTTGACAAGGGAGTTTTAATCACAAGTGTGTATCAACTGTGCTTTCATGACTACACTGGCCTTCTACCAACTATGTGTAAATTATAAAATTGTATATAAATCATGGAATATAATAGCATGGACCATCTCTCATCATGCAAACATGTTCCACAGCCCACTCTTCTGGTGGAACACAATGGTGCAAAAGCAAATCAGAAAAAGATGAAGAAAAGAAAAAAAAGTTCAAAGACGGCCACAACAAGAACAACAACAACAACAACAATAATAATAAAACCAATGAAATGTAACACCAGAATAAGAAGTATTTATTTGTAGCCTGACACAATGCAGACTGGGTTCAATGAGATCCCATCTGCTGATTTCAGGAAGAAAAGGATTATGTTGTTCTTTCCTATGCATGGACACCAGATAGCTGAGGCTGCCTGCCTTTGTTCCTCTCAGCAATTTAATCTAATTTGCCAAAATCAAAACTGTACCCTTTTATTTGTAAGTCTCTGACTAGCAGACACCAGTGAGGTTTAATCCTTCCTCAACCCCTCAGCCTCAATTTAGCAGTACCAAACACAAACAGCTGGGCTGAAGCAGAAAACTGCATCCCAGAGGAAAAGCCAAGCAAAATAATTACACGTGTGTGTGAACACATCCTCCTGAGTGGGGAATACCTGCATCCAAAACACAATGTCCACTGAGGAAGTCTGAGTGAAGCCAAGACACTTTGGCTGCCTGAGAGCAGGAAGACTCCCAAGAGGTGCAACCCTAACTGGACGCATCTCCTCCAGGATTCCCAAATCAGCCAAAGGAACAGCTGTCCCTTTTCTTCCTCAGGGCTCTCTGACCCTGTCCCTCCATGGTGGGACCTTTGGGACAGGCATGGGGTCAGCTGACAGCAGCACTACCTTCTGCAGCAATGTGATATCTCAACCAAGATAAGATGAGCGCTGCATGAGAGCCTGGACAGAGCCAGGAGAAAACAGGCTCCTCTGCTCGGTGTTTGAGGAAAAATGAAAGGACAAGTGCAAGGCAGGTGGGGGCTAGAAGCACATAGATTTAAGGCTCTGACTCATGCCTGCAGATGGATTTAGATTTAGCCAAGGCAGCCGCCGCCTCAGCTGTTTGCCCCAGTCCTCTGCCAAGGGTTATTCTGGGCCATCTGAAGGGACTGGGGACCCACTTGTGTCACAGATGGACTGAAGACATGCTGCAGAGGCTGGGGCAGCTCAGGGGCAGGTAGATCTCCTGCTCAGCTTCTTGGTCCCCCCTACTACCAGCAGTGAATCAGAACCCCAAGCAACAGCACTACAGGAGGGTTGATGCCCAGAGCTGCATGCGTAAACCCTTGTAAATGCCCTATCAGGATCACCACATGTGAAAGATGATGTTCAGGAAACGTGCTATTCCCTTTTTTAGAGGTGGGAAACAAAGTTTCCCTGAGGATTTTTGAAAGCAATGCCTTTGGGAGATCTCTGGATTTGGTATCCATCTCACAGCACCCAAAGCGCTTTCATAAAGCAGGTGAGATGCTCAGTATCTATGAAAATAAGGCATTTTAAACTGAAAATGAATGTCAGTATTTCTCCCAGCAGAAGTGATACTCCTGAACCTACAGACTGGTAATTCCACATAGTAACCGTGAGGTCTGCAGAAGAGTGACACCAAAAATGTGGCTCTGTCTGCACAGAGGTGGCAGAAATTTTCACCCTGTCTGTACCTGAAGGGGCAAAAGTGATGCAGGAGGTTGGCCTTGCCCTGTGCTCTGCTCTAGCCCCCATGAGTTTTGGGAGATGTCTGGAGACATAGGTGAGGAGAGGCGTCCGGCTGGTGTGGAGCAGTCCCAGTGGTACCAAGACATCCCCTGAAGAAGGGGCACTGTGGAAAGCACCAGGTGCTGTGGCTTTGCTCTCCCATGGCGGCCAAGGCATCATGTCCAGGCTCCCATGCTCCAGCACACCCTTGCAGGCTCCCCGGCAGACCCTGGGGCAGGTTTTGGGTGTGCAGAGCTAGCAGCCTGCCAGCAGACAGCTTTAGAGCAAACGTGGGCACATCTGCACCAGCCTGCAGACAGAGCGGTGGGTGACCGCAGGGTGGACATACCTTGCAGCCAGCCAATTCAAACGCTTCATTATCTGAGGCTTTGGCAAGACTTTTTAGGGCCTCCAATGCATTTTCCCTACCTAATCAAGCTGAAGGCTAGGCATAGACCTCCCTGCCAAGGCAGAGTACCGAGTGTCCCGGACAATGGCTCCTTCTGGGCAGCCCAGCCAGCTTTGCTAACAGGGACAGTCCGTTTTGGAGTGATGAATGCCACATTATTGGCTGAGACTTGCTGGACACGCTGCGTTCTCTCAACATGATCTCCTGACAGAGGAGGACAGAATACAAGAAGGCTTGTATTTTCCTGCTAAAGCATTTACGGAGAAACACAAAGCCCTAAGAAAGTTCGCCTGCTGGTTCCTTGCCTGTGCTACCCACATTGAGCTCAGCGCTGACAGAGTTTGCTGAGATGTTGGGAAATAATGTGTTTTTTGGAACACTAAAACTATCATTGCCTCTGATTAAAACAATCCAGCTCCCAGTTTGGTATAGTCATGATCACATACTGCTCTAAACATATATTCCAGCCTCTCTACTTATGTTCCCAGTTTCATGTCTGAAACCCGTGATTTCACAGAGGTCACTCATGCACCTTGGGCGAAGCAACATGAAATTACCTCCAATGCGGGTCTGGAAATAGCCTTCCCCCCTGCTCTTTCTCTTCGCATCTTCCATGCAAGTGTGTGCTCACACGTGTGTGTGTTCTTGAGTTGACACCTATTAAAGACTGATCTCATTTGTGTCAAACATGCCACCTACAGGGAGCATTTTGGAGCAGTCAAGTTACAGGAGACAGATAAAAAAGAAGAAGAGGTAATGAATATGGAGTGTAAATGCCTTAGCAAAGTAATGGAGACATGTACTAAGAGCAAGTGAAATTTGACCTTCTGGCTGAAAACCTGATAGCGAACCAATTGGAGAACTTTAGAAAATTGGATCAGCCTCAATGGGCACAGAGTAAACATTGGGAGTGCAATACAGTCTTATTAAACATAATGCACATTTAATGCATAATTTTATGGCAACCAATTTCATGGTACTGCCTTAAATGAGTCCGGGTCTACTTCGACTGTAGCAGTCCACTACCATTAGTGCCTCTTAAAAGAATTGCAAGGCCAGTAAACTATCACCGGTCTGATCTCTCCCTTAGCCCATACTTTCTGCTTCATAAACTCTCCCAGCTCCCACAGCTTGTAGTGAGATCTTGTCTTCGTTCAGTACGCAGCTTTTGAAACACTAAACTGTTTTGGCAAGTCTTCACAGATGGGAATGTTACAACATTTCCATTTTATGCTGGTGCAGTAAAGCAGTGAACCTTTGCAGCTATAGATCAGTCAGCTGAATCCCAGCCTTACAACAGGAGTTCCTGGAACCTATACAATCAGACTGGTGCTGAAGATTTTTCAAGCACAGCAGGCAAAATCCTATTTTTCTAAGTGACAGCAGCAGTGTTTGCCCTCTGATAGGAACAAGGAATAGGGAAAACAAATGATGCTGGGCTCTAAGAAAGTGAGTAGCCCACTCACAGACTGATAGGGGATGTCTGGATTAACACATAAGGAACTGTAAAGAAGCAACAAGAAGTGTTTAATTTATACCCTCAGAGTACAAAAATCCACACCCTCAGTTTCCAGTCTCTTCTTGCCGAGGTCTTCACAGCATGTAGCATTGTTACCTGCACCTTGTAGAAACACCAGCAAGGGAAGAGATGTTTCAACATCAGCCTGAGATTTTCCACGTGTAAAGGACGTCCTGTGTATTGCTGAGCTCAGGTTTTCGACACCCTGGAGTTTCAGGGGTGTTTTGAGTCCAGAAACATGATCCGAGCCCATCCCTAGATGCAGGATCAGCCCTTTATATTTTGTCACAGTAAGCTGCTAAAAACATCTGCAGAACAGTGCTGCTGGAGCTCTCTGCAGGGGTCCTGTTTGCTAGGCATCACACACATATGTACACAAGAGATACCTCTTGCCCTGACAAGCTTTAGGATTCCAGCTAGTAGCAAAATGCAGCGCGGGGGTGATACACACAGAGGAGTGGAAGAGGCCACCGCCGTTGTCATCAAGTGGTGCAGTGTCATGAATCAAGCCTCCAGTGACAGTGAAACAACACGCTGGCTGCTTTTGATTCGCATCCTGGGTTTTCAAGCCCTTCCTCCTGTGATCACAACCAGCAAGGGCTCACTTCGTCATCTTTTGCCACACAGCGGCGGATCTGGAAGTTTCCTGAAAAAAAAAAATAAAAAATAAAGGCGCAAACACTCTGAAATTCTTCATCCGTACTCTGAGTACTCTGAGGGAAAACTAGAAAGACTGCTGTAGTTACCAGGGTCTTCTGGAGTACACAGGACTGCACGAGTTCAGCCCCAAAATGTAGCATTCTTCTGTTGATGCACCACAAAAACATCACCTCTGCTGTCCTGTTCACCGGGACAGCAAAAGGGTCTTCAAGACATGCCAGGACTGGACCTGATGTTTTGCCTTGCCACAGACTAGTCAGTGGTTTCGTGAACTTTTGGGGGACAGAGAAAACATTTTCTAAAACCCCATGCACATGTGGACCTTGAACTTCACCTGGCCACCCGAGTGGCACAGCAAACCTATGCAGGTAGGCTTAACCGTGGGTACACATACATATGATTCCAATAAAAGGACAAAAAAAAAATCACACCCCTAAACATAGGTGATGGCTCTGCACGTTTATGGAACAATGAATTATTGAGAACTACTCTGTAGATAATTCTTTTGTTGCCATTTCCTCTGAATCAAATTATGAAGATATGTTTCTGATTGTGAACATACTTGAAAAATGATGGTGTTTAAAAAAAAAAATTACACAAAACTCTCATTCATCTCTAACTCTAAATAGCATTTAATTAGCAATCCAGCAGCATTTACAATGGTAACACATGAATTATTCTGGAGAGGGATAAAAAAGGAAATAAAATACTTTAGCATCAGTCTCACCAGGACTTGTAGAATGGGGAGAAAAATAAGTTAAAACAATGGAAAACCCTTTTGATGCTGTCATATCAGGTTGTGGAATTTACAGCTGGTGGGCTGCGTGTAGCCCGTAACCTCATGTCACGTGTCCATTATTTTGAGGGGAGAGACAGGCAGGAGGTGGAAGGTGAAACTCTGGACTTCCACTGACAGATGTGTAAAAGGGACAGAAGGAGTAAAAAGTGGCCTCCAGCAAAGGGAGGATTTCACTGTCCCTGCTTGAAGTCAGCCTATATTTCAAGACGAATCTGCCCAGCTAGTCAATAGCTCTCCTGTTCACAACGCTGCACTTGGAAATGCGTATTCCTTCCTACCTTTACGTGCGTTTTCCCAGCGCATTCACGCAGAGAGACAGGTAGAGACAAGGTTCCAACTTCTGCAAAATATTGGGAGCAAGGATGCTCGAAAGCTCTCCAAGGCTTCTCACAGGAGGAGAGGGTTCTCTGAAACACAAAGAGTGCTTCAGGCAAGTACCCCTGCCTCGTAGCTGTGGCTACTCACCCACAAGTGAGGCTTGCTCAGGTACCTGCCAAGCCAGAAATGCCTACAACTGCTTAAGGCTGCCAGGGGAAATACAGTGCCCACGTCTGAATAAACTTGTCTGTCTACAAAGAAGGCCTGGTGGAAAACTGGGGCTTCATATTTGCTAAGAAATGCTGGCAAGTTTGACATCACCCATCTCCAGCTGAAATGAAATCTGGAAATTACTTAGGAAAAGCAGTCTTTTTGAATAAAGGGTTCCAGAAGTATCAAACTGACCTCGCCATAGAACAACATTTGCCATTGTAGTCATCTGTTTAAACAGACAAGCCAGGTGCAGTTGGAAAAAAGCAGAAAATCTTTCCACTGTTAGAACTTTTCTTTATGTTTGAAATACTTCAAAGCTAAGAACAACTTCTCTGAGCCAAATCAGATATGCATTTGTTAGGCCATCTCTGACAGAAGAGTTAATTGGAAACTATAAACTTTCTTTTGCTTATGTCCTGAGACTAGTAAATCCTCAACAAAGCTCCCCCTCCTTGTGGAAATGCATCTTTTTTGGTCTTACATGCTTGACCATCACAAAACCAGCTGTTATTTTTCAGAGGTTTTAATGCCATCTTTCAAGCTGGTCACAGCAACATCTTCCAAACTGAAAACAATTTTAATGCAAAATCATCAACAGATATGGTGAGGGCTTTTTTAATAAAGGTTTAAACTATCGCATCAATATTTTATTGATAGGCGGGTTTGTTAATAATCCATTGCTTTTGGCAGTGGGTGGTTAAATCAGCTTCTACTGGTGTGTCTTGTAATTTATTACATTTGTTGTTATTTCTGTTACAGCTGCACCTGAAGACAGATATCACCACTGGCCCAAAAAACTAAAAAAAACCAAAAAAATTAAAAAACCCCACCAAACTCTTCAAAATTAAAAAAAAAAAAAAAAAGAAGAAGAAAATTTACAGGGTTTTTGTAGTTTTATATTCTGTTATGGGGAATCACCATAGCTTGCTTCATCCCAAAAACACAAATCAAAGAGAAATTAGTGCTGGTAAAAGACTAACACAGCAAATAGTTAAATGGCTCAATTCTGCGTAGAACTTGTGAGGCTTGCTCGCACAGGATGTTACAGAGGGAGGTGTCTTTTCAAGGAAGACCTGCTTTCCATCTTTTCTCAGGACAGGGGAGCATGGTGAGGGTGACTGCACCCCAGGCTTCCAGCCAGGGCCCAGGTCTCTTTCTTTCCACGCTGCGGTTTCCCATGTGCAGGCAGTGATAATTCAGCATCACGAAAAAACATAAATTGTCAGATAGGCAATGCTGAGATGAAAGGAACATTATCTTTTACAGCTGGCCAAGACTCTGAACTTTTATGGCTTTCTACAAGAAGTAACCAGAAATGACATAACTATTCCTGCACTTTTCTAATTTCTATTCCAATTTACTGTAGGCCTGGTGTGATAAGACCAAAAATGTGTTTTAGCTGTGGGCAGGTTTTAAGACCACATTGTTCTAAACCCCTGAAAATCAGGATTCTTGATGGAAACTGTGATAACCCCAAAGTCTGCCTGTCTTAGTGGGAAAAGCTATCATATAGAAAATTTAATAAAGATTTCAAATATTCCTTCTGTGTCCTAAAGCCATTATTCACTGCTAAAGGACTGTAAATCTTGAAAAGTCTTGGAAGTCTTTAATTTGAAATATATATATATACATAATAATATATATAGTTCTAAACCAATCAAGAAATTTAATACCAGAAAATAAATTCTCTCTGTCTTTAGCCTGTCCCTTGCTTTAAAATATGAAACTCACTTAAATAAGAAAGGTGGCTTTTTAAACACATCTGCCAGACTGGAATAGTAGATCCAGTCCTCTATGTGAAGTAAACTAGAGGGGCTGTCCATTAGCGAAGATATGATCCAGCAACTCAACAAACAGATGCAGGAGGAGGAAGGTCTGTTCCTAGTCTCACGGCTAGCTCATGTGGTGTGCTAGCAAATTAATTTTCCTCCTTCAAGCTCATTTTTGTCCTTTCACTCTTCTGTGTACTCCTTTGGGCAAGGCAATGTCTCTGGGCTGAGGTGTGTAGGAAGAGATTTCCCAGGGATTTTTGGAGTGGATATGGGATGTCTCTGCACTCACATTCATGAGCCACTTTGATGCTGCTCCAGCTTTGGGCAATTCCTTCTCCTACTCTCCTTGAGAGCACCGCAGCAAGCTGGTGATGGTTTGGGTTTGAGATACATTCACATCCAGCTTGGAGAAATCTGTAACAGGAAAAAAAATCCTGGTGATTGTGATTTCTAGATTCACATTTATTTTAAGAGGTCTCAACTGTAGGGATTGCCCCTGCTTGGGAAGAAGCCCTGCACTGAGTATGCGAGTCCTGTGGTGTTTGCCGAGGACAAGAGAGGGGAGAATTTCAGCCTGGGGAAACTGCGCTGATGGATTGCAACCACGTCACCACAAACACGTGTAAAAATAGCGCAGGCACAAAGAAGATCAGGTGATATTGGCAGTCACTGCTCAGGAGAAGAACTGTCCAAGTTCTCAGACTGTTTTCCTCCTCAGCACAGAGGCTGTGGTGACAGCCTTGCCTGGTGCTCCTCACACTGGAACGCACAAGCAGCATGTGGGAAGGTGAAAATGACCTTCAGCAAAGATGAGACCCTCTGGCTCCAGGGAGACAGCACTGATTCCCACCCCAAGAGGATTTGGCCCACGCTACCCAGCGTGGAGGGGGAAACCAAAACACACATCCCTTGGATGGCTGGAGCTCAAGTCACCATTTGCCTGTCTGGAGCGGGATAATTTGTCAGACACCAGCTGCTGCACGCTCTGTCCTCTTGGGCACACTTGTTATTGTGTTATAGCCTGCCTGAAGAATGTGGGATGTTGTGGAAAGGAAAACGATTGCAACCTTGCTTGCTCAAATAATCTGAGGGCTTTTTTTTCCCCTGTGTTCGTAAAGCACCAGCCAGGGTTGGAAAGGGAAAGGGGGGTGGGGGAAAGAAAAGGAGAGGGAGAAGAAGGAGAAGAAGAGGGAAAAGCCAGGCTGGCAATGCTGGGGAAGTGCTTTTGTGACCACACAAAGAGATTTAAGACCGGATGGAAGTGGTCCCCCCCTCTCGCTCACTCCCTTGCCGTGTCTCGTCTGTCTCTGAAAGAGTTACTCAGGAGGATTTCAAGGGTAGGTTTCTAGAGCGACACCATGTCTAATTATGTACGAGACGGAATGAAAAGGTGTAGGCCTGTCTTTCCAGCTCAGAAAAAAATGTGGTGTCCTGCGAATAAGAAATGAACAGACTGACCTTTTCAGAGCTGCTGAAAGAGAAAACCAGATGTATTCCTCAAGAGTCACTATGACTGAAGGGTGATAAAGGCTTGCATTGTGCACTTGAATAAAAGGAAAGCTAACCAGAAAACAGCAGCTGATAATAGTCAGGCCAGGCTGTGCTATTGTCCAAGGCACAAATGTTCAGCATTGGCCTAGACCACACTGCTGGTATATACAGCACAGACTTGGGGGAGAAATTAAAAAGGGAAGGGGGAGGCAGGTTTTTTTATTTTTGCTACCTTCCAGAGATTGTGTGAAACTGCTAGCAGTTGTAAGGCCACAGAGGAAGAAAATGATCTGGGATCCTTTCCCCACCGCACACAGGCACAAACATACACACACTCCATTTCTAGCATTATGTTCCTGTAAGATCTGAATCTAACCATCTGCCAGATGAATAGACAAAACCCAGCTTGTCTTCCAGGGTTCAGATGTAAGGGGGTGGATAAAGAGGAAGCATCACGTTGGTGAAGAGGCTGGAGCTCTCTGCAAAACAGGGGTCTCCAGAGCTCAGGTCAACCAGCTAGAAACAACAACAGCTTTAATTAAGGACCTGAGGCTGGGTGGGGAGCACTGGGTAGGTCTGATTATCCCCCACACCAGGCAGGTCTCTGGCACCACCATAAAATCCAGAGAAAAGGCAAGGGTTCGGGGACAGAAAAAGGGATGGAAAGGAGTGATCTGTGAGGAAAAAAAATGAAAAAAAAAGAAAGAAAAAGGAAAATAAAAACCAGAAAGCAAACCCCATCCCTCCACTTCTCCCAGACTTGGGGGAAAAAAACTGGCTTCTGCCTGGGCAGGAGCCACTTGCTTCAAGCTCTGCTACCATGACCTCTCTGGATTATTCAGCATCACACACCTGCCAAAGACTCTCTCAGACACTTTTGAATGTCATGCCACTGTTTGAGAACCAAGGCTGGGTCTGAGTGAGCAGATCTTGCCCACTGGAGATTGTTATTTTTAGAGTGGGCATGATAAGCTTCTGCCAGGCACCATCCACAGCCAACTACGTCCATGCAGAAGTGTAAATCAAGCCCAGTGCTTGCTGGAAGATCTTGTCTTTTCTTATTTAAATATGCTGTCTGAAATAACGCTTTGGGGGGCTACAATCTGAGGATGTGGTGGGAGAGGGCTGCCCTGCTCCTCGCTGCCCTTCCAGAAACAACAGACATGCAAAGGGTCTTTTGTGGTTTTCTTTCTTGTCCTTTTCCTTTTTTTTTTTTTTTTTTTTTTTTTTTTTTTTTTTTTTTTTTTTTTTTTTTTTTTTTTTTTTTTTTTTTTTTTTTTTTTTTTTTTTTTTTTTTTTTTTGTGCACAGTGTTGGTTTTGTCCTTTAGGAAATTAGTTCAAGGAGATTTATTGCTGGCAACAGGCACCGAGGACTGGCCTGGTGCTTTTCTGCAGAAGATGAGACAGGGTGTTCCCACCTCAAAGTGCCGCAGTTTGGCCGTCAGGAGATGAGGTGGAGTTTGCTTCCTGGCTACTGCAGCGTGACCTTGGGATGCATCCCTTCACCTCTCCCTGCCTGTCCCCCTCGTCTCAGGGCAGAGCGCTCGTGGGGAAGTCCTCCAGAGCTGGATCTGGCTGTCATAGCGCGCACAGCTCCTAGCACAGCAAAACGCATTATTTCAACAGGATGGAGCAGCTGTTTGTATAAGGAATTAATTATACCCATTGCTACCAGATACAAGTCCTCCACACATCAGTGAGGCAAAGAAACATGGTCTTAAAGGAGAAGCACCAGGCAGAGGACACAGGTATGTGCCAGCTGCAAAGCCAGACAGAAGTGGGGCTCTGTTTCCTTCCACCCTGCCTTCCCGATGTGTTTCAGCCCAAACTTGGGAAAATAACCCCAGGGAGCAGGCTATTTTGAGGCTTCTGGGCCGTGACTTTTCTGCTGTGATTACCCTGGAGGCATCTAATTAGTAGCAGTAGGGCTGCCTTTTCTTTCTGATCTCTGCAAGGAACCGTACTGAGAAGCTACCAACTCATCTCACGCTGTACCCACAAGACCTGTACAAGCTCCCCAGACAGTTAGCTTTATTTCTCCCATGTCAACAAAAGTAGGAGAGATCTGGGGGGTGGAGTAGATGGACAGGAGGAGAGAGAAAGTGATTCACAAGGAAATAATGTATTCCTGCCATACATTCAGAGAATTAAATAGCACATGTATACGCACACACGCACACGCTCATGAGGCTGAGGAAGCAGTCTGAATAACTTTCAAAAGGCTTGCTGCATCTTGCTCCATGAGTGGGTAATGCTTGGCTATTTCTAAGAGACAGACATTAAAATCTGCAGCACAGTCATTTAGAATTTCAAAGGATTCTTCTTCAGGGGGTGGAATACAAAAGACACCACAGTTATTCACATAATACAGGCAAGGTTGGGGAAACAGCAGCATGCCATTAGGTAAGACTGAGCAGAAAATCTTTCTGGAGAAGGCTAAGATCTATTCATTCACAGCAAAGAAGTGACCCTAAAAATTTCTTATATATTTATCTGTGTAGATATGTATAAAATGTATGTGTGTACATATTTAGAAATATCTTTGTGCAGCTATGTTTTTATACACCACTTGGAGAAGAGCTTGAGAGAGGATCTGAAATGTGTACTGTGGTGCAGACAAGAAAAGGAGGGGAAAAAATATATATTCAAAATACATCACACATCATCCACGCATCTACACAAACATGCTCACATTTCTTTCACCGAGAGCTTTGGGTGTCAATCAGCAGAGAACAAACAGCAAAATGAAAACCAGGAGCTCCTTCTGTTGAGGTTTTATGATAACGTCCTCCAACATTTCCCTGTTTTTGTTTTCAATGTGCTGAACTAACTGCATGGCTGGAGCGGTGAGGAATGCAGAGCTCACACATGTAAAGCACTGTGTCCTCTGACATACTATTACACAGAAGGCTCACAGTTCCCCCCTCTCCCTCCCCTTCCTGGTGTTGATGAATTACATGAGATGAATATCACAGATCTGGGTTTTTTAAACCGTGAGCTTAGGCAGCAACAACGACTGCAAAGCAGACACCGTTGTCTGAACCTCTATTGTTTCTATTTCGGGAGCACATTGAGTGATTAGTTTGGGTAACAGTAACATCACATTACCTTCTACAGGCTGGAAATGTCTTTTAAAACTGAGGCAACGCTGAAGCCATGTGATACAATACTGTAGACAGAGCCAAGTGGAATACATCAAAGAGTGCCTTGATGCAGATGTTTCATGCAGAAGAAAATTAGGTCAGAGACCACTTCAATTTCAGCTTCTGCCAGGCTTGTTTGAGAGCTTCCAGTGAATTCCTAATGAATAGCTTCTAGGGCACTTTTCTCTCATTCAGTCACAAACTGCCACAGCCAGATGAGCTTTCCATGTGGAATTTTTTCTCATTATTTAAAATACTAATACTTTGTGTTCACAGATTCCAGAATCTTCCTTGCAACAATAGCAACAACTCCCCCTCCTTCATCACCCCCCTGCCCACAGTAAAATATGAGAGAAAAGAAAAAGGTAAGAAGAATAACCAATTGATACACAATGTCTGCTACAGGGAGTGGGTAGGGCGGTGGGCAAAAAGAAACCTCAAAAAGCAGCCTTTTACCAATTTTACATGGTAAATAAATACTTGGTAAGGGTCCTTCATAAATGCATGATTTTTTGCATCTCAAATTTTTTTTTTTTGGTAATGGGAAGGAGTGAGATGCTTTGAAGATGTTTTTGCAGCCTGTGCACATCTCAGCTGGCACTGCCTGCCGTAGCCACTGGCCCATTGCACCTCTGAAGGGAAAGCAGAGGCTGCCTTGCAGCTGCACACAGCCAGTCTACACAAAACCCTTCTGAGCTTCTGCTGAGCCACAGAGCCCATCCACCTCTCTGCTGAGCTCATCCTCCTCTCCTGAGCAGCTCTGTGGGCCTCTTGTGAACTTCTCAACTGAAAAAACCAAATGTGTTCACCAAGCAGTTTAGATCCAGCTCTTCTTCTGAGCTGAGCAGAGCATCTTGTGATCCCATATGTGTGCTGTGCCACCAGGGACAGCAAGGTTATGGCACTTGGAAATGTAAACAATGGCCTAGAACCTTCCTGAGTTGGAAGAACCCTCCAGACCTTGTTATATGGGGTGTTTTTAGCATGATTCACCTTCACAGTGGAATATAAAAGTAGTTCAGCAAGCTGTGAGCTAGAGTCCAAGACTGCAGTCTGGGCCCCAGCCCTGCCAAATGTGACTTTTTGGGTCTCACATGTCATTCAATCCATGCTGTGCCTGACATTTCTTTTTTTGCCTTCCTATGGTGGTCAAGGGGCCAAATCTGAAGGTGGATTGAAACCTGTAAGCACAGGGGTTATCTAAGGGGCTGTGGCATGACATATGGATAGGGTGAAGACATAAACCTGATTGCTGAGATGAGGAAAACCTTGAAGACGTAAACCTGATTGCTGAGATGAGAAAAACCTTCTCACTCTTACCACCCAGCCTTGCAGGGAGGAAAGGCTTCACAAGACAGGTTTCTGACACAGAACCAGGACCATCCATGGACCTTGCAGTCCTGAGTGTCCCGTACTCCACCCACATGGTGCACAGGATCATTTTGAGAGCAGTGTTTCAGGCTGCCAAAGGAGACGATCCAGAAGCTGACATCAGCCTCAACACGTCCAGCTGTTGTTGTTCACTGGGTCGCGGACTCCTGACAGCACAGTGTAAACTCCCTCATGTTCCCAGGGGCTTAGGTGGAACGAAAACATAACATGAATTTGCAGCAGAACTCTGCATCTCTGTTTTCCTGTGCAGAACTCAGAGTCCTACAGAAGTTCACAAATGTTCTTTTGTCCCAGCAGAACAACGGAGGTCTTTACCCATCAAAGCCATAGTTTCAGAGATGACTTGATGTTTAGGGTGCTTCCAAATTCACACCACCATATTAAAGCACTGGGACCTGATTTTTTCAGATGTAGAGCCCTCAGCTGAATGACTCATGGCAGGAACAGGACATTCTTGCTCATGTGCACATCCACCAGTGTGGGCAGAGCATGACAACTTTGTGTTCCAGCAGTCACACCCCAACCCACTCCAGAAATCTCTTTTGGTGAACCACTTAGCAAGGTCATAGTTAATCTCACCACTCCAGAGGAACCAGCTGTCCACAAAATGTTCCCCCTGGATGCTTCCCTACTCTGTTTGCTGATTCAAGAGCAGACCTGTGCTTCTCTTCAAAGGTTTCCATCTCTTCTGGTCCTGACACTGAGAGATTTTTTGGGGCATTCTTCTACAATCAAATCCAACCAAGGGATTCTCAGATGGAGCAAATAGGAGCATGAGCATCTTCCCCTTGCTCCATAAGTTGAATTCCTAATCTCTCCTACAACTGCATGATCTCTGCACATCTGGAATGTTTGGGCTCTTCTCCATTCTCTGCCCCTCAATTCTTAGGGTCCACTGCAAAGACAAATTGGTTCATCTGAAAGCACCTAAATGCATTTCCCCTCTGCCTCAATTCTTATCCCTTGTAGCTCAACCATTCTCCAAGGCCTAACAGATCTCATTTGCTTTTTCTAACCACCAACTTTTCTTAAAACCCCCATCCATTTGAACACCACCACACAACCCTTGCAGAAGGGAAATTTTTGTAAAAAATACTGGAATTCAATTCATCATGCATATAATTGAGACACTTTTACTCAGTGTTCGTCAATGGCTGCTCATGCTCTTGAGATGCTGGGGTGGAAAACTGTTTACAAAATTAAAACACACCAAAATAACCCACTTACAGGAATTCAGTTTTTCACCATAAACAATAAAAGGTACCACATCCACCACCTGTTTCACACAGGGGACTAGAGAAGGTGATCTTTCTGGCAAAAGCAATGAAGTTTTTTATTTTTTTTTTCCAACCACTAGGCATAGAGATGAAAGCCTCCTTTCACAGCAGAGCAGATGCAGCTTGGCAGCAACCATGAGCATTTCTCATCACCCTGCAGCTCAAGATATGGCTGCCCTCTTTACCCATTCAGACACTGGCATCTCTGGGGATGCTGCTGCAAAGTGGGATTCTGCTGTGGGTTTTGTTTGATCCATATCTGGCCGTCAAATTTATATTTTGCACAGTTAGATGGACAGCCTTATGCAGGAACAAAAATTCCTGCTGTCCCATCAGCAGCTGCTTTTCTGTTCCTGGAGGAACTCAGTCTCTTGTCTGTACAAAGCCTCTGTTGTTTTGTGTTTTCCTGGCCACTGACCAGGATCCTGGCAGCATCCATTTAACACTAAAGAAACGGTCAGATCCTCTCTCACTACAGGTCTGGATGGGTTAGGAGCAAAGGGAAAGGGGGAAAGCTTTCTTCCCTGTAGTGTTTTCCATGCAGCAAGGAAACTAGAGCAGAAGTGTTACTGACAAAGCTGTGGTCCTGCAGGCATCACTGAATGCTGCTGGGCTTGGCCCTCCATCACTCTGGGTGAAGCCAAAAGGACCTGATATTTTTGAAAGATCCAGTGTTCAACAGGTTTTTTTTATATCCATCTAATTTCCAAACAATCCCCTGTCTCCTTTGGATGTTTACCTATGCGGTCTGATTCTCAACACTAAAGCTCAATTGATAAAAAAGAATGCCTAATACACCAGTTATTCCTAGGAAGAAAGGCAGGCTCTCAAAGACAAGAGGCACAACACCTGTCCCACCACCAGCATAAATGGCAAAAGTTGTGCTGAATGAACTAATGCATCTGTACAACCCACCAAATTAGGAGTGTTTTTAAATAGCCTCTTGACTGAGAATTGATGTCTCATTATTCTAAAGTATATCACAGTGAGAGCTCTAGCAATACCAAATAGAATAACTCTCCAAATTGCAGAGACTGCAGCAGAGATTTCACAATAAAGCACTTCACATTTCAGACTTTTTAACAGTTTCTGCTGTAAGAGTCTGAGGGGCGGCTCACCAGGTTTACAAAGGCATGGGCACGTTGTGCAGGGACTGGAATGTCCTGCCTCAAGTGGATGCCACAATGGCCATGCAGCCAAAAGTCCTTCAGGGTCAGTTATAAAATGTGGCCAGTGGTGGGACAGGAAAGTGATGCCTCGGTGACCTGGTTCCACATCTGATTGCAGCTGTCCTGTGGTGTGAAACGGGGCTTTTCTGTCCCATTTTCAGCAACAGGATGAACAGAGGTAACGCCAGTTCCCCTCCAATTGCAGATGCCTGGAAAATTCAGAAGCTGTACTCAGAAGGTCCCATGCAAAAGCTGCTCAACAAAGCAAAGCAGCCATCAGCAGAGGTACACCTAGAGCCTGGCAATAACTAGTATTCTTTTTTTTTATCTTTCCTTTTAATAATCGTGCTTAGGTGCTTTGTTTTTTCCTAAAAACCTGCTTCCTCTGCTTTTCTGCACACACGCTAGCCCTGGCTGCCTGCAGAATTTCATTCAGGATGAGATGTTTTTCAGTTAGGGACAAGGTGGAATTTCTGCTTCAGAAAACTCACATTTAATTACATACTGAAGCAGAACATTACCCCAAAATGCCTCATTATAAAAAAAAGTTGACTGAAAATATTTGGACTTCTTCTCAGTTCTCTNTTTTTTTTTTTTTGTCTTTGGAATGGCAGTGGGCTGGAGACACGAATCTGCTAATAATTTAAAACTGCAATTTGACAAATAAATGAACTTGCAAATGTTCCTGTAAATGTCTGAGCGGAGCTGATTTCAAGGCCTGGTCATGAAACATTCAGAGATTTAAGGCATCACAAGGACTGACAGGACTAGCTGTAACGCTGAGGAAAGAAGAAATGGTAGTAACAGCATGACCTCAAGACGCACAGCAGACCCCATAAAACCTCTTTGCCACCCAAGGGAACTGCTGAAATATCCCCGTGGCTGTGGAGGTGCTTGCTGACCATCACATGTGTTGTTTTGGAGCAGCAGGCTTCTTGCCCTCACAACATTCTTCCCCCTGTCTCTTCCTGCCACCCTTTCCCACCACCTGGCGGGTGCTGGCAGCTCTTTCAGTGCCTCTTTCCAAACCATGGAGTGGCCTGGGGTTTCACATCCAGAAGGCTTTCCACCCCACCCTCATCTTGGAAAGGCCCCTTGGGCACCAATTACATTGTCACAGGAGCCTCAGTGGCTTGTGAAAGTCATGGAAGAGCTTACTTAGAGCAGGGCTGAGGTGAGTTCTTGTCAAAACTAGGGACTAATTGTTTTTAAGTCCCTGCTGGAGCATGCTGAAGGAACTCCCAGTGCTGTGTGATACCAACCCTAAGGAGTGCTAATACAACTCCAGTTAAGGTCTGAATGAGGCTTTTGCCTGGCTTTGGTTCTAAATCTTTCTTCACCTTAGTGTATGGGGTTTGAATCTGGACAGAGGTCATGCTTCTGTGCCTTTTTGTCCAGTGTCCAACAGGTTCTGTTTTCATTATTTTCTCCAGGTTGCAGCCCTTGGGCTGCTTGGATATGCTCAGGTCCAGACATAGTTCATGTGGGCATGGCTGAAGGGCCATTCAGCATTTTGGCAGTCATGAGTAATCTCTCAAGAACCTCGGTAAACTCTGAGTAAAAGACGTGCCCAAAATGGGGTGGAAGTGAGTGATCAAGAAAAACAGTATTGTGTGCTGCACCCAGGATGGGGCAACCCTGGGTGTATGGAGAGACTGGGGAATGATACACTGGACAACAGTGATGTGGAAAGGGACCTGGGGGTCCTGGTCGATGGCCAGCTGGACATGAGCCAGCAGTGCCCTGGAGCCAGGAGGGACATCCCTGTCCTGGGGCACCAGGCCCAGCATTGCCAGCTCTGGGCTGGAGCAGCCTCACCTCGAGTCCTGGGGGTGGTTCTGGGCATCACAATGTAAAAAAGACATTTAACTATGAGGGATTGTGCAAAGGAGAGCCATGGGAATGGTGAAGGGCCTTGAGGAGAAGCCGTGTGAGGAGCGGCTGAGGGCACTTGGTCAGCTCAGCTGGAGGAGACTGAGGGCAGACCTCCCTGCAGCTCTGCAGCCTCCTTGTGAGGGGAAGAGGAGGGGCAGGCACTGATCTCTGCTCTGTGGGGACCAGGGACAGGACTTGGAAGAAATGGCCCGAAGCTGTGTCAGGGGAGGTTTAGGCTGGATATCAGGAAAAGGTTCTTCCCCCACAGGGTGGTTGGACACTGGAACAGGCTCCCCAGGGAAGTGATCACAGCATCAAGCCTGTCTTGAGTACAAGAAGCACTTGGACAATACTCTCAGGAGCATGGTATGATTTTGGGGGTTGTCCTGTGCAGGGCTGGGCGTTGTACTTGATGATCCTTGTGTGTCCCTTCCAACTCAGGTTGCTCTATAATTCTAGGATTCTAAGTCTCCTCATTCATAGGCAATTCTGTCCTGTTCACTGGCAGTTTTTTATTGAGAAGGAACTGTCAAGATCCTTGCCACTGCCACAGCTGAGAAGAATAAGCGTAAAATGGCAGCAGAAAAGAATTTTGCCATCTCCCAAAGACGTAAAGGGTAGAAACGTGTGCTCACCATCACAAACAATCTCATGTCATAACTTTTGAGTCAAATTTGTGGAAAGCCAGAGAGGCTGCCTTACCAAGCAGCAACTGCTGAAGTGCTTTCTTGGTCACTGACTACAGAGGAAACCCAAACCTCTGGCTAAAATCAGGAAGACCCTCAAGAGGGACCAAACCCACATTTTCAGAGGTTAATGAGCTTGCTACAAGAGTGCAGCACTTCTTCCACAGCAAGCATCTTCATACCCTGATGGATCCCCTTCCGTAATTATTGATTCCCCCTTTTTATCTCTACAAACCCCTCATAGAGTGAAGTTTAAAAATTCTACTCATAATACATGTGCAAGTCACAAAGAATGCCAACAATTTAATCACACTGCCACTGCCCAAGGTCTAGTATAGTGCAGACACACTTTTTAAAACTCCCAACTAAGTCAGCTGTTCCGAAGGCAGGACACCTTCCCTCCAAGCCCTAACTTGTTGCTAGGTACTGCAAGTCAACAGTTGGCTTCCTGCCTTCCTCTTAAGCCATCTACCATCAAAACATGTCAGAATGGAAGAATATCCATTGTTGTCTGGTAAACAGAAGATTTTTTTTACCCCTTAACCTTTCCTGTAGGTCATCTCCTTTGCATCAGTTCCTCACTGTGCTGCTATCAAACACATGTTGGGTGACAGTTTGTAAGTGGAGGGATCCTAAATGGAAAAGTGGAGCTTAATCATTTGTGAAGAAAGCTGTCAAACTAAAAGGGGCACCCCAGAAATCCCTGCCCTGCCTTGTTTTGGAGGAGGCAAAACCTGCTGCGCACGTGCCCGGTGTTGTTCCTTCGAGCGCACGTGGAAACAGCAGCAGCCGAGGTGTATCACAACAATTATCTCTGCTAATTTATGATCACACTCCTGACAGCAACGGAGAGACCAGAGCAGTATCCTACACATATGGTACAAGGTCAGTCAGCGCATCAGTCCCTCCCCCATGTCACTGGGTCACCCAGAAACGGGACATCATTGCCCTGGAAATTCAGGAATATTCTCGCAGGAACTGAGAGAGTAGAGTGAGGGAAGAGATGCAAATTTAGCAATGACAGTGTTTTCCTAGGCATGTGGTATTTGATATACACTAATCGTCATTTCCAAGTACTAGCAGGTACTTTGGAGATAGTTTTATCAGTGTTTAAAAAAATCTTTAAAATTACCTTTCTCTTTTGTTGTTTTGGGGTTTTTTTGTTGTTTACTTGAAGAAGATGCCGGATAGGACCAAGTAATAGTTAAGAACTGTCCAAGTGGGTGCTTCCAATTGGCTTCAGAAGTCTATAAATAATCAGATCCTTCAGAGAGTTGAAAATAGTTCAGTCATTATTGATAATCCAAGGCTTACAAAAATGAACAATAGGACCTGTGGGCAGTAATAGCAAGGGCTGACCCGACAGAAACTAAGCAGCAGAAATTGATAAAAAGTAACGTTACATCTTAGATGATGCTTTATGTCGTCTGATTCAACTCCAGGCTCCATTTGTGAGCCAGATTTTATTCTTTAGGAGGTAAATTGGTTGAGGGGACGAGGAAGGAAAGGGAGAGATCAGCAAGTTGAGCTCTAGCAGTTTCCATGAGAACTTCTGCAGAAGTACAGCGAGGTGCAGCAGGACTGGGGAGAGACTGATGGTATTGGTAATGTGATGCAAATCTCTGCTAAAGACACTAAATGCAGCTAGAGACACAGACAGTTTAAGCTCCAGCTCTGTCTCCCATATGTACTGGAGACCACACACAGCTGAGATTTTCCCAAGGCCCACAGAGAAAGAAGCTGGATAAGACATTGTGAGTAAAGAGTTTGGTACAAACACCAAATTCCAGTTCCAGGCGTACCCTTTTGAACCCGTACAAACTTCTCAAAGTGTTTTAAAAATACATTTACCTGTTGTTTTTATTTTAATATATCTCATCTGATTTGTCCCTTGAAGTATGAACCTTCCTTAACTGAGGATTTCAGGCCAATTCATGCAGGAAATCTGGCTTTCAGCTGGGTTTGAAAGGGACCAGTCGGCCTTGGTGGAGAAAAGATGACAAAGAATTTGGTCAGCCTCCCTGATTACCTGTGTGGATTGACCCTGATAAGATGGGGACAAAGTGCCTGTTCACTTTGTGGCTTTGGCACAGGCTGGCAGTCTCGGTCTCAAAGCACCTCGTGAATCCAGGTCAACAGACGAGCCCTGGCACTGAAACAAGTCCAGCACAACTCAGTAGCTTCAGGGTGTAGTCAGGAACAGTGACTGAACAATGCATGAAATATTTTCTTTATTCCTTGATGGCATTGCACCTGGAGGGGGCTGTGGGAGAAAAAGGTGTCAAAGGCAGCCTGGAACACCCTTGGCCCACTCAACAACACGGCTGAAGAAGGTTTTCAAGTCCCACAGCCCGAGGGACTGATATGATCACAGTCGTGTTTGGCTGTTTTTGACTCCACAGGTGGAATTAGTGTGTTGGCATTTGCAGCTGAATCAGCTCAGGAAAGGTCTCAGCAGGAGTCTGTAGCAAAGGCTCAGTTTTGTGCCTCTGGACCCACACAAATAAGCTTTAGGCCATGCTCATGTCTTGCACAGCAAAACCACTTGCTCATTTTAAGCGTTTGTGTTCTTCCTTGGCAGCTTTGCAGCCTGGGAGTCAGAAGGGAGCTGAAGATCTTTCCCCTCAAAAAACACCAAGCTGACTTGCCAACTCCCATGCCTGGCTGCCGTATCCTCTGCCAGAAGAGATGAAAACATAAGGCCAGTCTGTGCTTCACCAAAGGGCTGCTTGGTGAGATCTCACAACAGGGAATGGTCAGAGGTCTCCTTTCGTGGGACACTCGAGGTGTTTCCCTATAAACAGGGCAGCTTGCCTCTGCTCCACTCTAGCCTCTTAGACCTTTCTGCTCTTTGAAAACAGTGGCTGCTGGGGGAAAAACACAATTCGCCTCAGCCAGTGTGATCAAAGTTGCACCAAGCTGAAGATCCACAATGAGGTGCTGCAAAGACACTCATCTATAGGTCCAAAGATAGGTTTAAATCACTGCTGCTTTTTTCAAGTGCATTTGAAAAGAGAAATTATATATTTTTTATTATTAATTTGTACATTTTTTTCTCCTAATTTAGCTTCCCTAAATTTTTATATTCCTTGATATATGTTTCCTCCTCAAAAAAGCTGGTTCTTTTCCTGATACAGCCATTATTCCTCTTACACCTCAGGCTAGTGAGGATCTCATTTACTGTTTCTCTGACTCTTCCCATGCAGTAATTGGTGGTATCGTAAAGGCTTATTACACTGTTTGCTCTTACCTCTTTCTTCTCAGCTTCTTGAAGACACACCCAAAACTATGCAGTCCCCTCTCAGAGGTAAGCCTACTTTCTCCACTGCTGCAGATTGCAGATCCTATAGCTTTATTCTTGGCAGTCTTCTTATTTTAAACCACAGCCTGCATGTGGATTATTCCCAGATTAACCACACCGATTGCTCTCTTCTCTCCAATCTTAAAACGTGTCTCGGAACATTTCCTGCGCATTCTGCCATCACGTACAAATGGGTGTAGCCTCTCCCAAACCACCATTGACAATACCCTGCCTTTCCAGGCCATGGCAAATATCCATCCTTTGATTCTAGTTCTGCCTTACAAACCTACCAATTTCCTTATTGTCTCATAGTTTCCTCCCCACCAGCCATAAGCATTTCGGCAGCTCTGTGGAACTCGTTCCTGACTTTCCTCTCCTTCTTTTCCATTTTTTCCTTTTATCGGTTAAGTTTTCAAGTGATCCTTTGTAGTTGGACTTTTCCTTTTGGTGGATCTAAAGCTTCTGAAACTGTTTCACTCGTACCAAGCTAGTCATGGTTTGCAAAACATGACTTGCTATTAGATAACCAAACATATCTGAATTTCCTGCACACATTTCAGTGCACCATGATGACGAGCTGTGCCCTTCTACAACACATATGGAGGATAAATACCCCATTCTTGTTATCTGTTCAAAAGCACTTATGAGTTCAAAGTCCTGGGAAAAACAAACATTCCCTGCCAAGAGATGGGAAGCACATGTAAACCTATGGAGAACAGACCATCCTACTAGCCAAGGAAGCGGAGAGCATGTTATCCATAAGGCAGCTAAACAGCATCCCTGTGTTGTAGTTGCAATCAAGTTCTATAATCGGGTCTACAGTTAATGAAATTCCTGTAGGAGACTGTCAGAAGATTTAATTTCGCTGTTTACTGAGTTATCAGCGTGATAGTGAACCCTGTATGCCAGCACTTTGTGCCAAAGGAGGAAAATTGCCAGTCCAGAGAACGGGATTCATCCAGGGTGAGGCCTCCTGCAACATGGAGGGTCGGCTGTCGTTACACCCACAGCTTGTTGGAGCGAATGCATCCCTGGTGAAACACCTTTAACTTGCATGAAATCATCGTTCTCCTCTCCAAACCGAGAGAATGAGTGAGGCTGGAGGTAATGCGCAGCCACAAATCGAGTGGTGCTCCGTGGGCCAGCAGATCAGGCTGCTCAGTAAGAAAATGCCACCACGAGCACAACACGGAGCCCACGAGTTGTCTGCAGTGCAAGGGGAACATGGAAAATTAACATGTAGGCAGTACGGGGGAGACACGAAATAACTGCTCACGTTTAATGAGAGACTGATAAAGCAGCATCCTTCTGGGAGGTGATAACAGCAGGACTGGGACTCATGATAGAGGCAAATTTAATCTAAACGTGCGTTGTGTTTTATTTTAACGCATCCACCCAGCCTGATACTCCGGTAAAAAACATGTACATGAGGAAACCATGCAACCAACAATTCCCATTTGCTGTGCACCCACTGTTATCTACACCTTTGCAAAGTGAATGCAAAAATGCCAGGGAGTCAGGATGGCAGAGTTTTCCGCTCTAATTTGTAAAGGAAGGTGATGAAAGAACCAAAAGTAATGCAGGATGTAGCACTTAGACTACTGGGTTTTGTTCATCAGCTTCCTTCATCTTATATTATTAATATGCAGATGTCTTGTTTATTTTTATGCCATTGACTAACTCTGTGGATGACCAAACTAATTGTGGAGGTGAAGTCGAAATTTTGTTTAGTAGGGAACATATAGTTGTCTGTGTAAAGAGAAATTTCACGTAAAATTGCATGTTTAAATTTCATCTGAATTCTTACCCCAAAGGTATGCTAAATGAAATACAGTTCTCTAATTTTTTTCTAAGGCTAGAAAAATGGTTTACATCCTTTTTTATTATTATTACACTTTTTTAAAAAGCTGTCAAAAAAAAGGGAAAAAAAAGAAATATTTACTCCAGAAAAAAACCAAAGCAACTTAAAGTGATAAGTAATCTTTATTTTACCGGAACCTCCTATTTGTCAACAAAAATACCAAATAATGTTAGTTACAGAAACACAAAAGGAGATCTAGAGGACAGATCAATATGTAGAACACTCAATTTTCTCCAGTCAACTGTCTCCACTGTTATTCTTAGCAAATACACCTTTGGGGGCCAAGTAACAGTTAACACTGACAGAGATGATCCACGAGCTCAGCAAAGGGCAGGGTAGCACAGATGAGAAGTGGGCAGCATCTTTATGGCAAATTGACTAGCTCTGAAGGATGAAAATGTTGTGTTACATCCCCAGGCTTCAGTTGTTCTGCTTAAGGAAGCTCGTGTTGGTTTTTATAGAGCACTGTGAGGCAAGGCAAGCTCTCCCATATGGGCTCCAAATGTTTTATGTCAGCCCCGAAAGCACATTGCTCAATTATGATCTCAAATTAGTGATGATAATATCCAATGAGAAATGACGCAATTCAGGCTTCCAAGGGACGGAGGAATTGAAGAGGGCTTCAGCATGAGCAAGATCATCAGTGGGAAGAGCAGGATCTTCTCTACTCCTTTTAAAGCAGAGAGAAAAATACCATGTTTTCTGTTTGGTGTAGCAAGAGCTCTGCCACCTGCCTCAGTATATTTTAACCACTGAGCTTTTGCAACAGGGTGTTTAACGTCAATCTGACATGTCGCCTATCCCAGAGGACGTCTGTAAACATCCTTTCAAGAATTCTGTGCAGATAAGACATATGGAAATTTTCAGTGATAACAATATTTAAAAAAAAAATAAAATAAAATTGGTAGAGTGTCTTCAGCAAGGAGCTCACCGTGGATATGCTGTTCAGTTTCGTGGTTTAATTCTTCTGTGAGACTCTGCAGCGCATATCAAGAGTAAAATTTTGCCTAATCAGTAACCATTTTCTCAGGTATCACTACTTAGAGGTCTGCAGCTAATTGTTTTTTCTATGGGTCTCATTCTCACTATACTTTGAGGAAAAATACAAAGTAGGAATAAAGTCACATTAGCAGAGGAGCACTGCTTTTAAGTCCAATGTTGCCCAACTTTCAGACAAAGATGCTACAATGTTTTATAGTTATGGTTTTATTCCATATTTTGTCATTTCATTGATGATTTTTCTCTATTTAGTCCAATCTCCATATCGCATTTTCCACTATAAAATTATTTCCCCAAAGGTATTAGGATAATGAAAGCAAAGAAATTATAAACAAAAATGCTGAACAAAATTGCACTGAAACTGACAATCGAGAGGAAAATAGGTTTGGTTTAGGGGTGAAGGAAAGGAGAGCTAGCCTTGCAGCTGCATGTGATATTCTAGGTATTTCAAGTTTCTAGGAAATAATTCCATCTTTTGAAATCAAAATATAATGAAATCATTATACAGCAACAATATCAGTAAGGTATCACAGTACTTCATAGGAAATTAAATTGTGGAAGTCTTCTCTTCTGCTTTAGAAGGTCTGATTTCACTGCATTCAAAACTCATTCAGGGGCTGGAACACTGAACACAATGTGTAGAGCCTGGAAAACTTAATACTTTGTTCACTATTCTTAAATGTAAAATAATATAGTTGCTTTTTTGGGGTTCGTTTGTTTGTTTGTTTTGTTTTTTGACTCATGATGTAGACTATTTGGGATATAAAGCATGAATAAATAGGTCATCTTTTTCTATACTGGAGATGAACTTGCTGTTGAGTTGCTGTTGAGATTTCTAAACACACTCCTCCTCATCTGATTTAGATAACCTGGTGAAAGAAATACTGAAATTTAACTTCACAATTCTTCTGCTTGAGCAAATCTTTCAGTTACAGCTGTGCCTTCCATACCAAAGTGCTATGCACAAATCCTTAGAACATTTTACCCTGTGTAGTTCAGCTAAATGATTTGTAGAAGTGAAGTGTGTGCAATGGAAAATTACTAATAATTAATCAGGAAGAAAAAAAAAAGAAAACTGGGCTGAGTACTTTACCCATAGGATTAATTTTTGAGAGGGAACTGATTTTGGGACAGCTGAATGTAAGCAGTCACGTATGATACAGTAAGAATGTGATTATCACATTCAAAGATCAAATGAGCATAAATGAAAGCGGGGAAACACATTTTATATAGACACAGATGCAAGTCCTTTGATAAACGGGCATTGAAGAAAATAAAATATTTCAAATAATGCAAGAGGGAGCTAACCTTTCCCATGGCTGGAAGAGAAAATCGGGCTGGGCAGAATCCTGAGAGGCTTTTTAGTCCTCCTGCCTAACCAAAATCAGTATTTTAACCATGCCTAAATAAGATGATGTCCAATTTCCAAGGAATGTCCATTCAACTTCTAAAAATGTGGTTCTGGGTTATCTCTCACTGGAAGTTAACACCTGGTCTAGTGGAAGGTGTCCCTGCCCATGGCAGGGGGGTTGGAACCAGATGATCTCCGTGGTCCCTTTCAAACCAAAACTGTGCTATGATTCTGTAAGGAATATGATCAAATCTGGGTCTGCCTGGATCCTGCAGTTCTGAAGAAAGACAGCATTATTTTAAACCTAACAAACCAGTTGGAGATAAAGCTGCTCAAATGTCAGCTGACATGCCTCAGTATTGACAGGTTAGCTTAGACAGCAAGTTACTTGTGCTGAGCACTTTAAACACCCAGTGGGAAAAATTCAAATTCCATGGCTTAACTCTTGGAATCACAGTCTGCTAGGGAATTGTTTTAGCTGAAAAATGGTGCTTTTTTTCAGTCTTAGCAGGTGTCCACGGCATTACAGACAGTATGATAATAGAGGCATGGACTCAGCAGGGACATGATCAGAAGCTAGAAGAGGTCAGAAAATGAACATAAGCAGAAAATATCATGTTTAATCAAGAGAGAAAGTGCAACCCAAGGCAAAAANGTGGGAACTGACTGAGGTTTACATTGCTACCTAATCCTTTCCCAGTAGCCCAGAGATACTTAAGAAGAAATGTACAGCAACAAAAAACTCCTCACAGAGCTCAACAACACAAACCTCATGTTTTGTCATGTCCTCACGGTCAGATTATCAATCCAGCAAGCAATCACCTGGCAATCAGATGGGCTGATGAGCAGCACTCTGGGCCATGCCATGTAAGACAGGATGCCTTTCTGCATTCATAAAGCATGGCTTCACCGTGCTAATATACTTGAAAGAGACAATCCTCGCTCTAATGAACTTTCAAGCTCAGCAGAAGCAAAAAACCCATCCAAGAGTAAAATCCAAATTATGTACATATGCCAGGGAAATTCCTTGCTGTCTTAACCAAGGAAGTTTCATTGTGGTCTCCTTGAGGGAGGCATTTGTAAGGAAAAATGATTGTTAGTTCTACATCTAAATGTTTTGGTAGAACAGTTGAAGTAATGCTGAGAAGTCACCTGCATTCCTTTATGGAGTCTGGATGGAGCAGACCACAATTGATTCAATACACAGTGATAACATGAGCTTCTAAAAGCTCTAAATCATGCAGTGAGCAGCAGGGCAGCTCCACATTAAGTCATTTTGATATTGAGTAGCAAAGAACTTTAACAGCGAAATTTCTTTCCAGAAGGCACCACGAAGAAAAATGCCTGAAGTACAGGGTATTCTAACAATGATTTTTATATGCATATATAAATATAATAAATAATTAAATAATACCATAATACAATAAATATAATAAATATAATAAAGATAATTAATATAATTAATACAATTAATATAACTAATATAATTAATATGCTATAATTACTATAGTAAGTATAATTAGTAGAATAGAAGAGAATGGAATATAGATATGATATCCAGAGATAGGTATAGATCAAACAGATTAGATACAGATAGAGACAGAGATATAGATACAGATATAGATGATATATATATATAGTGTGATTGGTCAAGTATCATGACAATAGGTGCACTGGAAAATCCTTTAAACTAGCTAATTCTATGAACTTCGAATTTGTTTGAAGAGCACCAAATTGTCTTCTTGTACTTGAAAAAAGAGGGCTTAAACTCTGTGATCAGGTTTCTGGGACATCAGAGCAGGAGATTGCACTGGATGACCTTGTGAGATCCCTTCCAGCCTTNTTTTAAAAAAGAAAGAAAAGAAAACCAAAAGAAAAAAAAAAAAAAAAAAAAAAGAAGAGGGAGAAGAAGTAGTTGTGGCACATTCTTTAATATCAAAGAATCAGGACAGCCAAGTGTAGGGAACTACAGGACATTGCTTTTGTTTAAAATAGAGAACACAGTGATTGTTAGGAGCTTTATGGCAGATCCTAGAAGAGGCAGGGTGGGAACTGACTGAGGTTTACATTGCTACCTAATCCTTTCCCAGTAGCCCAGAGATACTTAAGAAGAAATGTACAGCAACAAAAAACTCCTCACAGAGCTCAACAACACAAACCTCATGTTTTGTCATGTCCTCACGGTCAGATTATCAATCCAGCAAGCAATCACCTGGCAATCAGATGGGCTGATGAGCAGCACTCTGGGCCATGCCATGTAAGACAGGATGCCTTTCTGCATTCATAAAGCATGGCTTCACCGTGCTAATATACTTGAAAGAGACAATCCTCGCTCTAATGAACTTTCAAGCTCAGCAGAAGCAAAAAACCCATCCAAGAGTAAAATCCAAATTATGTACATATGCCAGGGAAATTCCTTGCTGTCTTAACCAAGGAAGTTTCATTGTGGTCTCCTTGAGGGAGGCATTTGTAAGGAAAAATGATTGTTAGTTCTACATCTAAATGTTTTGGTAGAACAGTTGAAGTAATGCTGAGAAGTCACCTGCATTCCTTTATGGAGTCTGGATGGAGCAGACCACAATTGATTCAATACACAGTGATAACATGAGCTTCTAAAAGCTCTAAATCATGCAGTGAGCAGCAGGGCAGCTCCACATTAAGTCATTTTGATATTGAGTAGCAAAGAACTTTAACAGCGAAATTTCTTTCCAGAAGGCACCACGAAGAAAAATGCCTGAAGTACAGGGTATTCTAACAATGATTTTTATATGCATATATAAATATAATAAATAATTAAATAATACCATAATACAATAAATATAATAAATATAATAAAGATAATTAATATAATTAATACAATTAATATAACTAATATAATTAATATGCTATAATTACTATAGTAAGTATAATTAGTAGAATAGAAGAGAATGGAATATAGATATGATATCCAGAGATAGGTATAGATCAAACAGATTAGATACAGATAGAGACAGAGATATAGATACAGATATAGATGATATATATATATATAGTGATTGGTCAAGTATCATGACAATAGGTGCACTGGAAAATCCTTTAAACTAGCTAATTCTATGAACTTCGAATTTGTTTGAAGAGCACCAAATTGTCTTCTTGTACTTGAAAAAAGAGGGCTTAAACTCTGTGATCAGGTTTCTGGGACATCAGAGCAGGAGATTGCACTGGATGACCTTGTGAGATCCCTTCCAGCCTTTGATCACAAAGAGACCAAACCCCTGTACAACAGGAAGCAATCATTCACTGAGCAGCAAAACCATGAGGCAGATGCTCTCTGTGAGACCTGCATCAGACACCAACAGACCTGCCAGGCTGTTCCCACTGCTGCCTCGAGCTCTTCCTTGATCCAGTCAAGGGCAAAGATCTTCAGATGAGCCTCACCTCTGGTCAGCCAGGGATTCTCCTCTGAGAGTCGGAGTCTTTCCCTTATCTTTTAAAAGCCAGGCAGCTGGAGGTGCTCCATGGGTCTGAGAGTTAGGTCAGGCAAATGCCCTTCCTGAGGGCACCAATCCACTCCTGTGACTGTGAAGTGATTCACTCCAAGTCTGGCCACCTTTTGCTCTCCTCATTTGGGTTTGTTTCCTGATGAAAGGGTAAATCTCCTGTTAATTTCATGCTGGTCTTCTCTCAGCATTGGAGATCAGCAGAACTATGACCAAATAAACAAATAAAAATCTGTGAGCACGAGTAGGAAAGGCCCTGTAGGTGCTCTGCTGACATCTTCCGTGTATATCTCAGCTAACTGCATCCACCTACAACCAAACAAAATCGACTCAGAAAATTATCTTTTAGCTGCTTTGACACCATTTGTCCTCATTCTGGTCACTTCAGTGCACACAGCTCAACTGTTTGTCTATGTCCCTAATGCAATTTTAGAGTCCCCAGGTACCAGTGACATTGTCTTGCAGACACATTTCAATCCGTGGCGTTGAGGTGATTCAGAAATTATTCATTGCTTTGGGGGCATTCTTCTTCTTAGCCTGAGTTTATTGTTTGTTTTCTGGTTTGTTTTGGTTTTTTTTTTTTACACTAAATCAGTGATTTCTCCCAAGTTTGGCCTAAAACTAGGACAAGGAAGAAGAAAATGAAGGAAAAACTGAAGTTGTGTGGTAAGAGCAATTAAATCAACAACAGCAGCAACACAAGCAGAGGAAAGAAGTTTTCTGTTACTCAATATGCTTCTGTGACGAGGCATTAGAATCACAGCAATCTGCTCTGCCCATTCCCAAACTTGGAAGAACTAACAAACTGGCATAGTTTTAAAATAATACTGGAGATGGAGCATTAATTCTTAGCAGGAATATAAAAAAATTGTGGCTTTCAGATTTTGTCACACGTTTTCACGCCCAGGTGTCTGAAACACAGCAAAGGTCCTGTATCTTCTGGCACCAGGTACAACCAACACCAGCAAAACCTCCTGCAAAAGTAGAGCTCCACTGCTGTGCAACACACTTAGCATGGTGTGGCTCCCCCAAAGGAAAATCAGTGCCAAGCTACAACTTCAAATAACCATTGCATCCTCAGAAACTGTGGTAGCAACACTAAGGTGGGTGCAGTGGTCCAAGTTTCTCTCACGCAAGTGTGCAAGCCCAGGTATGTCATCCCCTGCACCACAGACCCGTGTTCCTTCAGCCACAGTGATTACAAGAGGAAGCACAGTCCGCTGGGTCCCACTGAAGCCCATGAGGATTTAATTTTAGCTATGCAGAAGGGAAATGCAGGTCGGTGATGAGCATTTTGGAGTGATGGGCTCCCTCTTCTACAGATATCTCCAATCCTCTCCCCTATTTGGAAGCAACGCAAGGTTTCAAAAATTCGCAGAAGAAATTTAGTTTGTCTAGTAGCTGTCCTCAAGAGTAATAATATTTATTTATATTGTTGTAATACCTAAAAAGTAGGTGTTAGACCGACAAAATGTGAAAGAAAAAAGACTATTTTTTTTTTTTCCCCAAAAGCACTCACTGTTTTCATACAAGAAGAATGCATGACCTTTTAAATGACCCGTTCTACATGGATCCCAGCAAACAACCCAAATAAAGCTAGCGATTTAACACCGATGTAATTCCATTGAAAATCAGCAGAATTACATCAGCATGAGGTCAGAAAGGGGACATAGGCCCAGATTCTGCAGACACTCACAGAATGTAGGAAGAGGTATAGAAATCAGATTGTATGGGCAGCAACTGGCTTCAGTGGAGGAAATGTGTGCTCAAACCAGCGAAAGGGAGCATACCAATGTGGTAACTATAGCAGGCATCTATTTAATTATGTCTTATGTTTAAACGGTTCTTTTTTTAATTAAAATCATTGAATTTATCAGTATAAGGGAAACCAAGGAACCCTCATACTTTGAACACGAAGAAAAAATTATAATTTGTTTGAAGGATTAGTGCCGTCTGGTTTGATTTTAATAAAGATAAGAAAGGAAAAACAGAGACATGGATCCATACAACCCCTCATAATGAAGCACATGGCTTTTCTCTGCTCAAACAACAGAACAGATGTATTAAACATACAGTACAGATTTAACAAACTATCATTTGTGTTCTTTGTGAAGGATTTAAAAGGGATTTGGAAATTCATCTTGCCCCGGAATCCACGCTTTACCTGCAAATTTTAAAGTGACTTCTGAATTGCCTTTGATGGATTTCACTGCATCAGGTTCCAAAGGAGACTCTTTACATATCGGGCCATCAGACTTCCCTATCAGCTTGCTTTTGGGTGATTGTTCAAGGAATCAGCAATTTCCTTCCAATGCAGGGAAGCCTACATTCTCTTAAGTGACAAAGATGTAATTCAGAGAGAAACGATGGATGAATCCATGGTTTTGACACTGCAGCAGACCACAGGGATTTGGTTCTACTGCTGGCTCTGCTGCTTTTCTCTTGTGAAACAACCAGAAAATACCTGTGCAAACTTTTCACAAACACAGATTTTTAAAGGTGAGGAGGCACCATACCTTCTGAATTTGGCCTACATCTCCCCGGTAAAACACTGTTTTGAAAAAGATGGAAAATTCTGATCATGGGAAGAATTGGTCTGTTTGATGATGAATTGGTCTCACTATTAAAACCAATGCACTTCATTCTTTGCTGACAGGGAAGAATTGTAATCGTATCCCAGAGAAAAAGTACAGAGAACACCAAAAAAGCCCCCACAGGAATTCAAGAAGAGAATCATCAGTAAATGCAGCAGGTGGGTGATGTCCCATGGGTGACAAGCTGACAGAGAAAAGGGAGACCATGCAGAACTAACAACACAAGAAATCCTTGCTCCAAAAGCGAGGGGGAAGAGAAAATGCAGGAGAGACAAATCTGTTTGCCCCACAACTGCTGCATTTTTATGAAAAACATGGGGGGAAATCACGCAGGAGGTAAAAAGGAGATCTAGTTGCAAAGACAAACACAGAAGAACATCACGAACACCGAGGAACAAAAAATATAAAACCAAAAAGGGTGATGCCAATAGGAAAGAAGAACAACTAAAATGACACAGTTCCTCCATAAAGAAAAGACCCCAATGAAAACCCTTCAAACCCCAACAAAGGGAAGTCTTGATCTGCTACTCAGTGGGGAGAGAAAGATACTGGCAGATGGCATTATTTGATGTCTTTTTGCTTCACTCTTCAGTAAAGAGGTCCTCTGCAACCAGGTGGCAATGTCATCAACATGAAGAACAAGTCATGTCAACCTTATTTCTGTCTCTGACAGAGAAACAGACCTTGTGATGGAGATAGAAGGCCTCATTTAACCACATTTAGTAAGGCTTTTGACTTTATCCAGGAGGACGTCCTAATAAATAATTAAAAAACCATCTAAATAAAATTGAATTAATGTGTGTACAAAGTGGTTGGAAATCATACCTAAATAATAATTATCACTGATGGAAACAGTGACCAAGGGTGAGGAAAAAGCTGAGGCGCTTAATGCCTTCTTTGGGTCTGTCTTTAATAGTAAAAACAGTTGTTCTCCAAAAACCCTGAGCTGGACTACAGAGTGGAATGAAGCCCCCATAATCCAAGGGGAAGTGGTTAATGACCTCTACACCTGTTAGACACACACAAGTCCATGGGGCAAGATGGGATCCTCTGAAGGAATTCCACTGAGAGGTCTGCTGGAAGAGCCCACTGAGATATTTTCAATCATGTACCATCAGTCCTGGCCACACAGGGCAGGTCCCAGGACTGGAAGCTGGCAAACGTGACGCTCTTCTACAAGACTAATTAAAAGAAGGAGATGGGGAACTGCAGAACTACAGGCCTGTCGCCTGCCCTCAGTGCCAGGAGGCTGTGGAGCAGATCACCTTGAGTGCCATCAGCAGCAGGTACAGCACAACCGGGGGATCAGGCCCAGCCAGCCTGGGTTTAGGAGAGGCAGGTCCTGCCTGACCGACCTGATCCCTCCCGTGACAAGGTGGTGACCTGCTCAGGGGTGAGGGAGGGGCTGTGCATGTGTCTACCTGGACTTTACCTTCTCCCACAGCATCTCCCAGAGAAACTGGCTGCTCATGGACAGGGGCCCTGTTCTCTGGGGGAAGAACCGGCTGGTGGCAGGGCTGGGCAGCGGTGGGGATGGAGGGACACCCAGCTGGGGCTGGGCGCCAGTGGGGTTCCCAGGGGATCAGTGCTGGGCCAGGCCTGTTTAACATCTTCATCAAAGGCCTGGAGGAGGGGATCGAGGGCCCCCTCGGTCGGTGTCTGACAGCACCGAGCTGGGGGGGAGTGTGGATCTGCTGGGGGGCAGGAGGGCTCTGCAGAGGGGGCTGGACAGGCTGGATCCGTGGGATGAGGCCAGTGGGGTGAGGTACAGCCAGGGGAAGTGCTGGGTCCTGCCCTCGGGTCACAGCAACCCCCTGCAGCTCCAGGCTGGGGTTGGAAAGCTGGAAAAGGCCTTGGGGGGGCTGGTGACAGCAGCTGGACATGAGCCCAGGGGTGCCCAGGTGGCCAAGGAGGCCAGAGGCATCCTGGGCTGTATCAGAAATTATGTGTCTGGCTTTGGACATGACACTTGAAGAGAGACACAAATCCCCCTGGAGAAACGGCAGGATGATTGAAAATCTTAAAAACATGTCTAAGACAGAAAGACCAAATGAGTTAGGATTGTTCTGAAAAGAGAAAACTGTGGTGAGTCATGAAGGTAATCCTTTCATACAGTTGAGTTGCTGCAGAAAAGAAAGATTCAAATGCTTCTCCACACCCAAAGACTTAAAATGCAGCAAAGAAGATTTAGATCAGGCAGACATCAAGGGAAGCTTTCTGATGGTAAGAATAGTTAAGGACTGGGGAGGATTGTCCGTGGACGTTGTGGAATCTCCATCTTGCTAGCTTTTAAAAAGCAGGTTGATGCAAATAAAGGTAGATACAAAGATAAAAGATTGCTTTTAAAATTTGTCCTTTGGTCTTTCATATCATTGTGATTCAAATGCAGAATGAAGCCATATTGCTCTACCAACCTCATGGGGGCTTTCCTAGGATATTAATGAGTATTTACAAGACACTGAGTGCTGCACAGATACGTACTCCAATGCAACAGATAAATCACAATCCTCATGTCCAACAGGGAGAGGGGGGAAAAAGAGCAATCAATGCCGCGTTCTTTCTAGTTTCACTGTCATGGGTAATTGATTTAAAAATGTTGCATGTTATATGTGGAAACTGAGGCAGGGGACACAGCGTGCCCAAAGTCATGTGGCAAATCACTGGCAGAGCTGGAGCAGACCCCATGTATTTTGTGGTCACTGAACCACAGCAGCAAATGCCTGGAGCATCAGAGGCCCTGCATCATGACCCATAATGTGTGTTCTGGCACAGAGACAAGCCATGGTTAGCTGTACAAAATACTGTTGTCCTCTCTGGTGTCTGAATAAGAACATGCTGCCAGACATCATCTTGTGCTCTCAGAAATTTTAGGACAGCAAGCACCGTTATAAGACCTTGCTGTCCTAAAATTTCTAAGAAATTCAGGCATATTCTTCAAACTTTACACTTCTACAAGGTAGCCAGATAGGTAGTCAGATTGATACAACTTTATTATGACTTTTCACTGTGTGTCAGTGGGTTTCCCCTGAAGAAATGACTAATAACATCAGTCTGCATTTCCCCAGTTTTCAGCCAAATCACAAGGGCTTGGAGCCATATACATTCACCAGAGCAGTAATTAGAAGGACCCTTGGTTATCCTGGAAATGAGATTCAGATGGCAGAGATAAAACTGGTAGATGCTAAAACACAGACCCCCTCTCTAAAGTTCTGGGAGATGAAATGGCCCTGCTGTATATCACATCTCACTGCAGTAAATTGTGGCTGATGAAGTATCGGACATGGGAACTCTGAACTACTGAGGTGCCTCTAAATGAGCTCCGGACCTCAGAGAGCCGAGCCCCCTCTTGCATGAAGGGTAGGCAAGGAAAATGCATGCAAGCCTTTGTTCTGCCTCTCGGCGAGGGGAAAACACGCTCTCCACGGTCTGTGAGGGGCATGGTTCCATCCTGCAGGGTGCTGGTGGCTCCCAAGTGCTCTGCCCCTTCCCCTGCACAGATGGGTTTGATTAGGAGGGCAGCACTCTCGCTGCCTTGAGAGCTAGCAGCACAGCTCTGCTTTTCAGGCACGGTAACTGCTTGCAAAGTGATGGCCCCTCGAGGAGAAGGGACATTTCCAGTACAGAAGCTGAAGTTTTCCTTGTGACAGCAGGAGATGCTGTCGAGTCCTTATTTGCTGGATTTACTGGCTTCCATGCAGGCATGCTGCCGGGAGACCGCTTGCTGTTTGATGGGGGCCTGAAGTTTAAAGCTGCTTCCAGAGTTTTGTTGAGACAGACAGAATTCTGTCAACAGCACACCAGACAGAGAATCGTTAATAAGAACACACTTTGGGATGCTGCTGTGTGCATGCTCTCTTCCTGGTGGTTGCAGTTCTAAACTAATTAATTTCTGTGATCTGAACCATTCTCTTTTATTAGTAGTACCAGCATGTGCAGTGCTGCATAGTTATAGATGATGTGCTCTCTCTGGGGATCCTATCAGCATGCCATTGTAGGTCTTCACAACATGGAGAGAAATGTCTCCTATGCTTCCTCAGCAGTGTTAAATTTTTTTTCAGGTTGTTATTTATTTCCCTTGAACTCCTTCTGCTTTCTCCCTCCTTGAGAGCTCTGTGTTTGCTCCTTGTGGGTTTCAGGGGCTGTTCAGCTCCGTCCTTGACTCTGACTGCTCAGAGTGACCTTTCTGATAATTCTTCTTCCCTCCCTGGGGCTGAGGTTTGTGGGTAAGGCAAACTCACAGTTTCCTTGGATAATCTGACTTCATTATTTTCATTGTCAGGGGAGCGTGAGGTTCTTCTGCTCCTTGGTGCACAGCCTTCAGGATGAGTGATACATGGGTTTCTCCTATCTCATGACAGATAATCTTGACAAGGCTCCTCTTTTCTATTGCTTGTCTCACTAGATACAGCACATAAACACAAACACACACACACACACACACGTGCTCCTGCTCTGTGCATGGGCCCTTATCAGCTGCACTGCAAGGTCTTGTGGGATTATCAGCTCTTTCTGGCACCTCAGGTAGGAATGCGTCCACCAAGGTTCCCAAAAGAACCTCTCCATGCATCTTTCAAAGTGTCCTGATTTTGCAGAAGCTGAAGGACAATTAGTCAGTCATCACTGGCCTCTTTTGGAAATCTAATATAGGGCATAGCTGCTGCTTCCAGAGAATGCTCCACTAATTGATTTTATCATCTCATTCTTGGTTCATTTTACTCCCAGTTCACATTTTTCTTCTTTCTTACTTTTTTTTTTCCCCCCAGAAATGTACAAAACTCCATGTTCCACGGGTCCTTGGGTGGCAGCTGGAGTCTGTTTTTCACTGAGCACAGGGCAGTTGCTTGGCCGCAGGAGACACTGTTGTGCATCAGTATTTGCAATCCCAGATATCGCCAGGACCTTCTTGTTTTCCAGCAAGCCCTGATGTAGAGTTTTGCTGTTGCACTTGAAGTCTGCTTCTGCTTCGTTTAGCACTGGAACACGAGCACCTCTGAATCAGGAACTTTTCATCACTGCTGGAGTGAAAGCTTAGCTTGCTGTTGGCCAGTTCTGATCCCCACACCTGGAGCACATCTGCCTCACATATCTCCTAGCCTTTGTACTGCCTCCCATTGGCATTTGAAATTTTTTTCTGTATTTTACTTGTTCTTTTCAACAACATTCATCTCTGTCATAACAGACTTCTATATTCTGAGTATAGAGTTATCTGTGCAGATCCCATTCCAAATAACTATCTAAATAAAATGTAATATTTTTTCTCCACAGCCATGTCATTTGTTTTTCGCCTAGAAGCCTGAACATTTATTGATGAACCCATATTTGTACTACAGCAGTCTCTCTAATAATTTCTTTAGTCATGTTCTGTGTGGTTTGTAATAGTGCATGAAAGTGGAAAGGGAAGTTATGCAAATATCAATAATAATTACATTCTCTGTATGCAGATTTCCTCAATATTTCTTGAAATTCATCTTCTAAATTACTTTTGCACAATTTAAGCAAATGTAAATATGCATTTTAATAATTGTGGGGCCATTTAGAGTGCAATCTCTACTCAGTTAATCCTCGCAATTAAGGAAGTACTGTAAATAAAAATAATGTATATACCTAGAAATATGGCTGCCTTGATATTTACATGTTTTACAAGTTAGAAGGTTGCTCTTCTAATTCAAAGTGACAGTTTCATTGTTAGGGTAGATTTTACTGTTTTAATAAAGTGCAGTATTGCCATAATTGATTTAAGAGAAGTTTCCAGAACTAAAACCTAACACTCTTGAATATGCAGAGCTCTTTAGTTGTTGATGTTTATCTGCTGTCACCATGTATTTTATATAATAATAATAATGATGATGATGATGACGATGATGATGATGCAGTCCTAGATTTCCACCATTAAAAGCAGTATCTCACCAGAGACTCCACATTCAAGAGAGAAATGTTTTATGAATGGTGGTTCCTCATTCTGTTACTGGTTTTACAGAGGATTCTGATAGTCTTTGTTGCTCCAAATCTGACCAGCATGTCTTCCACTACTTTGAAGTCAGTAACACAACCAGCAGATGGTGTTTGATACCCTAACAGCGCCTGGAGTTAAAATTCTGTCTGTCCATGAAGCCACCGCTCCAGTCCCTCAGCCCTCGCTATGGTTCATCAACACACCAAGACATTTTTTCTGCTCTTCCCTCCCCAGTATTTTAAGGGATCACAGCTCTCAGAGAACATCTGAGGTGCATCATGCTCCTTCCAGCCATCTGAGGGTAGTGCTGGGGCTCCCTTGTTCCAAGATGTGGGAGCTTGGTGTCTTTAAAGTTACTCTCAGCTGCTGCAGGGATCTTCTGCTCTGCATGTGACGTCTTTGGAAGCAAATGAAACAACAGGCTGAGGACAAGCCTCTTAAGGGCTGTTGACACATCATCTGTTTCCCTGAGATCCAAACAGTCCTCAGCAGGATGCAACAACAAAACTCACCCCACCAAACCAGGATGCTGTCATATACGAGTCGATCCAGAAGCCGGAAGAGAAAAGATGGATCTCACCCACCTTGGCCTCCTCCCAAAGCAGCCCTACTGGGGATGTACCTATAAATCAACCACAAAGCCATCTCCAGAAATGGTCAATCCTTATTGTAAAACAGCACTTGCACAGAGCTATAAATTCAAAATGCGTTTTACGGAAACAGACTGGCGAGTTCTCTTCCCCAAAAGAGCTGACAGCTGTCTGTACCCCATCGAGCTACAGGGACCCTTTTAAAAGCAGTTGCTTACTCAGAAACAACAAGCTGCTTGTAGCTAGCATCCAATAAATCACCACTTTCAACTTGGGTTGCACATTCTCAGATGTGTAATCAGAACACAGATTCATAGATTTTGAGGCCAGAAGGGACTGCTCTGATCATCCAGTCTGACTTCCTGCATAACACAGGTCAGAGAACATCACCCAGCAACTCCTGCTGCGGAGGGAATTGTTGTGGCCCTCTTTTTCAGATGCTGCTGTTGCAGTGGCTGTCAACCACTGAAACATGCTTATCCCAAACCGAGCACATCACCTTGTTCTGGAAGCCTTCCAAGACAGCGAGCCAGGCTCAGATTATATTTGTTCATAAGGAGAAGAAAGAAAGGAAATGATCCCCCCAGAGAAAATCCGATGCTGCCCACCACCTTGTGGGGAATATAGTGCTGTTGATGAGAATAACAAATAGCACATGGCTGGTTTGGTATACCCCTGGTAGTTCCAGCACTGCACTGAGACCAGAGCAAACCAGAGGAAAATAAAACCTCTGTTACAGAAAATAGGGATACACACCATAAGTACTCCCAGGGGACCAGAGATGTTGTACACCCCATTTTATAGAGAGAGGAGAGGTTTGTAGGAAGAGGCAATATCTTTTATTAGACCACCTGATAGATTTGGGGGATAAAAAGGGCAAGGTATCAGACATGCAAGCCCTTCTTCACATCTGAAATATAATTTTATTGATGCCGGCCTTAAGAGATCTCGAAGGGCCATGGAGTTTTTTTACCTCATTTCTTACAGAAGAAAACTTGTGTGCTGTCTGTCTGTCAGCCTCACCTAATTGCTTTTGAATCAGTCAATCGATTTCAATCACATTGTCAGGGGGAGGGGTAAAGGTTTTGCAGATATTACATTCTCTCACATTTAAAGAAAATAGGTCACAAGGCAAAAGACATACCCAGATGCATGCCCCTACGAGGAAAAATTGCAGGTTGATCATAAGACAATCCACATGGATGAGAAAAATAGGAAAGTGGTTTTCATCAGTTTTGCAGAGTGCGGCACAATTTGCTTTAAAAATCAGATTCCCTCCAAAGGGTCTCAAAAAATAACTCAGGTGTTAAACCCACCTTCTTTGAGCCCGTCTTAGCCACCTTTCCCAGCTCGCTGTCAAAACTGGCGAAGTTTGCTCTTTTTCGTACAGCAATTGTGAGCGCTTTTTTTCCTTTAACCTGTATTGCAACGATGACGGCTCATGGCTGTGGTTACTGAGAGCCCCAGACAAATTCCCTTCTTCAAACATCTCGCTGCTGATGGGTGAGCTTTGCACTGGAGCACAGATAGGAGCTATGAATCAACATCTGTGCTGTTGCATAAGATGTGGCAATGGCAATCTCTATCTCACGAGACCCTTGCTGTTTACTGAGGAATGGGTTGAGATCTAGGTCTGGAGTTCCCTTGGGTAACAATCTGCAACTGGGGAAGCTCCTCAGGCTGTGATTTGCTCTGAAAAACCTTTTTTTTTCACTCTGTCAGCCAAACCTTGACGAGAAGAGAAAAACAGCACAAAAGGTGTTGAAGAGACAGAAGGTGTCAGAAAACAGTGATCTGACAGCTCTTGCCTTGTGGGCAACTGTGCTGACACAGGGCTTTCTTCTCTTATCAAGGTATTTTGTAGTTTTGTCTCATTCTGTGTGTCCAGTAGCCTTCCCTGCTTAACTCCCCTAAAGGCTGATTAAAATGCAACCTCGTCCCACTCCTCCCGTGTCTCCTTTTCTGACTCCAATCCTTCTCTCCTCGTACAGCCTGGGATTTCTTACGGCTCTTAACAATTTTCACTGCAGGGCTGTCCCCGAACTTTAGTGTCCTTCCAGGTGGAAACGATGACCTCACACTCGCGGTTCCAGGTTGGGAATCACAAAAACTAGTTTCCACTACCAGCAGAGCACAGGGAGGAGCTCAAGGTGATACCGCAAATACTGGGGCAGCACCAGAGCAGCAGCAGCACCTGGGGACACGTGTGGAGCTCTGGGTGGAGCTTAAGGAGTGAGACCTGAGGAATAGCTTGGGTGATGCTTTCTGAAGTGCTGCTGTTGCATGTTCCTCCTCCGCAGTCATTGAAACTGGAGCTTCCCCCCACCTCCCCCCAGTCTGACTTCCTCTATATTTAGCTACCCTACCTACTTACTTAACAAGGAACAATAATTCCTCGTTTATTAAAATTCAGGCATGTTAGACACAAGGAAACACATAATGCAATTAGTCCTTGTAAAGGCAATGCTGTCTCCCAGGGTTCTTCTGCAAAAGCATCTCACAATCCAAGTCTTGCCTTTAGCAAAGTCTCCAATGCTGTTGCAGATGCAAACTTCTGTATTTGACCCATCAGAAGGCAGGAACCTGAAGAGAAAATCCAGATTAGCAGCTCCACAAGAAGACAAATTAATACATATAACCACTACCCAAGTACCAACACACAGCTCTCAGACATGCATGTTAAAACAGTCAGGTAATTAAGAAATGGATTTTCTGCCTCGTGCACGCTCAGGCAGCTTCAAAGTATAGTAATAAAATGTTAGCAACTAAAGAACCTGCAAGACTCATTTCAGCAAGCATTTTTTAAAACAGAACCTGTATTATAATCAAAAGAAGTGATACACTTATTTGATCTATTTTAAGAACCAAGCCAGCTCAAGGTCAATTGCTGATCAAGAACAATGGAGGAAAACTAGGTGAGATAATTTTAAAGACGTTTGAATTAAGACAAGGATCCAACCTGTTTGAAAGGTAATTTATAAGAAATTATCTCAATTTACATAATTCAAGTGTTTTTTACCCTGGTACCTCAAAGAGATTCATCTACATATGAATTAGAAGATATTGTTACAGATGATTTCTCCCCGAAACACCCCAGTTCAGAACTCACATGGAAAACATGTGCTGCAGAAGAATGATCTAGCAGATAGGAAACTTCTGCTTCCAAGGCAGTAGCTTAGTGCTTCAGGCAGTGCAGTCTCCAAAATGGCACTGGTTATCCCAAGCAGCAACTGAAATTCCTTTAGAGGGGAATTAGGGCAGCCCAACACATTCTGGACTAGCTGAGCTCCTCTGGTTAATAACCAAAAGCCACCTGCAGAACCTCAGTAAGCACCCTTTTGTCCTCCTTTAACAAGCACACTCTCTCACGTATAGAATAGCAAGTTTCGCTGAAGACAGCCACAGCTGTCTTCCCTTTCCCTGCAAATGAAAGGGTCTGCACTCCTGCTACAAAATGGTTATCAAATGCAGTGTCAAAGCAAGTGTTTCCCCTCCATTGTAAGAGGCAAGCTGAATACTTTCAGCACAGCTTTCAGTGTCTTCAGACCCAACTGCAGCTGCACACACTCCAAACATTCTGCTGGCGGCTTCCTGTTTGCATTCCTGGGCTGGGGAGAAGGAGGACATTTCTTTCCAAGTCTGCTGCCTGCTCCTGGTTTTCCAGCTCGCTCTGTCTTTTCTGCTTCTCTCTTTGTTCTTCCTTTAGGAAATCTTTGAGATTCATGAGCATAACAAGAATCCCTTCCCTCTGAACTGTGCTCTTAAATTGGCTGGTTGTTTCAGAAAGGGGCAGNATTTACACTCACAGCACTCTGGTGCTGGAGTGAACCCTCTGTGAGCGTGCGTGTGTCTTGCACTGAAACCAGCAAGCCCAGTCCCGTCCCAAGGGTACAGATGCCAATGAAGGCAGGGTTTGCATTCACCACTGCCCAGCCCACTCTTCCTGGGGCTTTATGCCCTCACCCGGTCGCTCAGGAGACCACACTCTGCCCTCCAGGAGGGCTCGCTGGGAGTCAGACATGCACATCTGAGGTCCAAATTAATGTCTGAATCAGTGCACGTGAATCAAGGATGCGGTATTGGGACTGACAGGCCCTGACCATCATTTCAACTCTCACTGCAGCTATGAATACTGATGCTTCTTCCTTGTCGTAATTTTCCTTGCCCATTTCTGCAACCAGGAGGGAGCACCTCCTTTTCTCCCATCTCTTGTTCTTTCCTGTTCAGGGAGTCCTTTTATTTGCTGCATCTCCACTAGCATTACTGTTCAATGTTTAAACCTTGTATCTGCTTTAAAATGAGAAAAGAACTTCAATCATTTCGTGAAAAGCTCAAGTTTCATGTTTGCCAATGATGCTGCAGGCAGATCTCAACCTGTGGGTTAATGTTTCTTTTATAAAGTGAAGACACCTGATTTCTGTCAGTCCTTGGCTTAAAAATGCACCATCAGCCACAGCTTCCTAAACAACCATATCAAATAGACAGAGAAAAGCAACCAAAATGGTAATCAGATTCCACTGAAGGGACACCAGCACAACACCTGCTGTCCCTGTCCTGCTTGCAGGAAAAGGACTTCTGCAGTGCAAAGAATTCTCTGGAGTATGTGGGGCAGATAGAATTACAGCAGCTAGAGGATTTTGTTTCAGCTGATGCTTGGGAAAAGGTTTGACCCAGAGAAGCTCTTTCAGAAGGTGTGGAGGCTGGGGGTGAAGGCTGACTTGTATGGCTCTGGCACTTGTTTCAGCATGCATTGCAGGATTGCACTTCAACAACGTAAGTGGTGGCATCTGACTACAACATAAATGGGTGCACAAGTTCTCAGAGGTGGTCCTGCATGCAGAGGAACACGAGCACACAGACTCTGACAGCTCTAAATGCTCTTTGTTGCTGCTCTGTAACAGAAGTTGTTGTGTCCTCTGCACCTTGGGAAAATGAGGGGAAAATAACATATTTGTGTAACTGCTGGCAGGCTTTGCCAAAGCAGCTGCCATAGGCTCCATGTCAAAGCACCAGGGGAGCGCCTAATCCCCTTAGAAATTCAAAGGCATGTGAAACATCCTGTCATTACACTGTCTCTCTTCTACTCATCTCTCACTCTTTGACTTTTCTGCATCCAGTTCCAGCTTCAGACAAGGGGAGCGTAGTTCAGTGGCAGCGTGATAAAATCACATTGTCTCCAAAAAAAAAAAAGAAGAGAAAGGCTACTGTCAACAACTGGCTTTAATTGGATGGATGGGTCAAAGAGACAGTCTTTTCCCACTGCAGAAGGCTGGGACATGGGGCAAAGGAACACAAGGGGAAGTCAGGCAGTCCCTACCCTACCACGAACAAGTAATGCTGTACATGTGCCACGTGTTACAAGGGAGCTCAGCTGAGAGGGTTGCAGCAAGATCTTCTGACTTTGAAAAGGTGCAGCCAGAGCTCCAGGATCTTCATACACTTGTCCAGACACCACTAGAGTCAGCAGACACACAGGTTTGCGCTGGCAGATGCTTCAGTCTGCAGGGTTTTTCAAGACTTCAGTGAATTTGACATAATGGAATCCAAGTAAACAAAAACAACAACAACAACAACAGTTTTTACACATGGGGGAAAACAAAATCTCCCCATGACGCCACACTGACGCAGCATCATCATTTTCTCTTTGTTTTGGCAAGTCAAACCATTGGCAAGACAGATGGCTTCCTCTGGAAGTTTGGCTTGTATTTAGGGGTGTCCTGCTAATCCAGAAGCAATGCTGAACCCCAGTTTTTCCCCACCAGCATTGCACGTGGACAGTTTTTGGTGTGCCAGAAGAAAGCTAAACTCGATTCAGTGAGTTGGGAGTAAGGTGCACACTGATCTGCTTCTGCAATCATGGTTCAGAGACAGCAATCTGATTTCCTGATGCTTTCGCATTTTGGAGGCAGTGAAGTGAGGCCCTCTGACAAAAATATCACCCAGTGTGTTTTTATTACCACAAAATCCATGCCTTTGCCACTTGTCCACATACCACTCTTTAATGCAAACCTCATGTCATCCTGCTCTTTTCAGGTCCTGATTAACTCTAAAATGCCCAGATTTACAGAGCCAGTGGAGAAACAGATCCCTTCCAGTCAAGAATGTAGAAGTGGAGGGGAAAAGGAGGAGAGAAAGAGAGAGGAAGAAAGACCTCAAATTGCTAACTGCTTGGAACTGATAAAATTAAAAGCAAAAATATGGAAAGTATTGTGCTTTATTTGATGCCTTCTGTGCATACAGATGAAACATCACTTGATATTATAAAGTATATCATATGAAAAGATATGAAGTACAGAATCAGTCTGTCAGTTCCCTATTGTTCTGGGCAGCCAATGGTGTTAGAAGCAAGTTTTAAAAAATTATTTTTCTACTGTTTGGAGGATGGACAACCGAGGTTTCTGCTGCCCCTTGTGTTTACTGGGTGAACACTGACAAATGCAGTTGACTTGTATTCATTTTAAATCTCTGCTCAATCACAAAACCTCCTAGGAAAGAGTTTGGGGGCTTTTGTAAAGAAACCCAGTAATCAGAAAAGTCTTTTTTCAGCTTATTCCAAAGCCACACAAGACAAAGTCTTTTCTTAAACAAAAGATCACGAGACTGAGAATTGAGAAAGTTCATTCCAAGGGACTCAAATGAATCACATTTTTACCTTTTTTATGGCAGCAATCCATAAAAAGAGAAAATTTTTCCCAAAAAATTTGTGCAGACCCATCTATTATCAAACGTTTGGCATGATAAAAATCTGGAAGTCTGCCATTAAGTTGCAATAAGTTTAGCAAGTAACGCTGATAGGATTTGAACATTAATTCACCAATGGAGAATGCCAGTGCATTCTTAGGATCATCAGTGTAATGGATTCTGGCATTCCCTTCTTACCATCTTCACAAATGTCACTTTCATTCTATTGTAAATTAACCCAAATTTATTCCAAAGCTCCAAAATAAGGCTTGCTTGCAAGCAACCATCCCCACCTACCTTGCTACTGACTATATTACAGCAGGAAACACGCACAAGTAATATCTATACAAATCGTTAAAGATATATATTGGAAATTCCCTGATGAATTCATGGATTTGATGAAGTGTTACCTTAGACTTTGTTTTCAGCCAGTGGGAAAGAGCAACAGAAGGCACAAAGTGTCCCAAGTGAAAGGCAGCAGAGATCTTCAGTTATTGATCTGGTTAACACAAGGTGTTGGAGCTCAGTCTAATGTAAATCAGAAAAGGGCTCTTTATGTGAAAGATGGAAAACCAGTGCAGACCACTTATGGATCTGTCCTTAACCCTGCCCACTTAATACTGGAGGATTTTATTGCTTACTAGAGTGTAGTCTCCCATCCCTTTATCAATTATTCATTCTGGACAGCAACCTTCTCCATTCAGTAGCAAGAAAATCTCTAGGTTAGATCTAATTTACTCTTTTAACCAGTTTACTCCAGTATCAAGTATTTAAATTGGCCTCACTGTGCCTTCATACGTTACAGCCATATATCAAAGCAATTTGTGCAAATGCCAGCTGAGCAGCCAGCTACATGTATCATGTATTTTGAGATTACACAGTTCCAAATGCCTTTGTAAAGCAAACCTTTCATGAATAAATCAGGAAATACCCTGATGCATGCTTTATGTAGAGCAAGGTATTCTATTTAGGTCACAGGAAGGTTCTGCCAGGTTTGCTAAAATGAACAAATCCCCAGTGTGTACTCTCACTCCAACACATTTCATAACACAAGCAAACATCTCCCACTCAGTCACGCTGCACATTTGTGACTGCTGATGACCCCGCACTTGCTAAGGATTGGCTTGATCACTTCAAACCCAGAATCAGTCGCAAGCCAGAAGGAAAAGTGCTCTGGTGGCTGTTCTGTCTCAAGCAAGGATTGACAGTTGTGAAAAGAGCACTTCCGAATGAAAGCCCTGCCTCTTCCCTGCAGGAAGGAACCTAGAACGTGCACCTTGTCCAGAGGTCCGAGGGAGGAGCAGGCAGCACACAGGTCAGGCAGCACGACACGTGATGCAAACTTCTCAGTGCAGTTCGTGGTTCTCGTCCAAGGACATGACAGAAGTACAGAATCAGATGAGGATCAGCACACTGAGTGCCGAGTACAACATCAAAACCAAGCTATGCAGTCATCCATTTCCTCTGCCTTGAATTCAAGATGCTATTGTTGGTCCGATCACTCTTCCTGCAGCGGAAATGTCTATGATAAGGTTCCAAGCATAAGGGATTCCAAATTTCCAGACAGGCTGAAATGATAAGTTATCTAGAGCAGAGGAATGAGAAGCTAAATGCAAGCTTGCTTTCCTTTTGAAAGGTCTGGCAGGAGACAGGGAAAACAGGAAAAGAAAAGAAAAAAGAAAAGAAAAAAGAAAAGAAAAGAAAAGAAAAGAAAAAGAAGAAAAAAGAAGAAAAAAGAAGAAAAAAGAAGAAAGAAAAGAAAAGAAAAGAAAAGAAAAGAAAAGAAAAGAAAAGAAAAGAAAAGAAAAGAAAAGAAAAGAAAAGAAAAGAAAAGAAAAGAAAAGAAAAGAAAAGAAAAGAATCCTACCAAATCCTACCAAAAATACCAAACACTGAAGTTTTGTTTCTTCAAAGACATGGTTTGAGAGTAAGAAAACAGACCCTCATGTCAATAGATTGAAGGGTTTCCACAGAGCATCAGTGCTTGTTGAAACATTTGCAACCACCAGTGAAACTTGCTCGACTGGATGAGGACAAAGACTGGCTCTCTGCATGACATTGCTCCCACCTCTCCCTCCTACCTCAGCTACTGCCCCCTTGGCTTGTGAGGCCACCCAGACACATCTCAATGTGCCACCCGTTTCTTCTGGCTTCACCCTCTGTGACTGTTCCCCTTCCCCTCTTTCCCTTTCCCTTCCTTCCCTCTGCTCTCCACCACACCCCGGATCACACAACGCTGGCAGCCTACCCGACAATCCCACCCCTCTGCACTGCTGGTGGAGTGAGCAGCAGCAGGGTGGGACTGCAGGGACCCTGAGAGAAGTGAGATGCTTCTCTGTGCCTCAGTTTCCTTCCTGTAAAACACAAGTCACACTCACTGCCTCCTTAAAGCACGTCAAAGTCTTCTGGTGAAAGAGGCCACTCAGCACCCAAACATCACCCCCAGCCCCCTTGGAGAGCTCTGCCCTCTTCAGGTCCCCATCAGGGCTCTCCTCTCTCCCCAGAAAGGATTTTGCTCTTTGGCAAGCAGCTGTCTTATTAAGTCAGTTGACCTGATTATTAGAGTCCAGCCCTGAAAGAAGGTACTGGAGTAACACAGGCTGCTTTGTGTGAGTCCAGTACTCTGCTTTCAGCATTATTTGCCAAAGCTCTCTGGTTGTTTGGAAATTTGTTGGCCTGTCTGCGTAAGAAGCATTGAAATAGATTAGTTGCTAAAACAGCACGGTGGCCTGGGGAACATCTCCCTTCCACTAATGGGAAAACTTCAACCAGTGACACTCAGAGCAGAGCACAAATAAGGCCAGGACACTTTCTTAACTGTTCCAGGCTCTTTTTGGATCACAGTGGAGAACAGTAACAGAAATCTTCTCTCTCTCTCTGTACCACTAATGTCTATTTCATGCCTTTCATGCTTTTCCTTGATGTAAATTCAACCTGTACCAACTCATCAGGACTGAAGGACGAATGAAAGCAAGGGAGAGCAGACATGGTAAAGAAAAAGTAAACCCCAAGGATATTAAGAAAGAGGACTCCAAGGAGGAAGGCATGAAATCTGAGGCTGTTAAAACTAACCCAGGACAAAAAGTTTAACAAAATGGATACAATTAGAGGGACGGTGCCAACCTAGCCATAGCTATGACATTAAAATCAGTTTACTTAGATTTTTTCTTCCCTCAGAACCAATGGGAGGTTCCTATCCCTCTCCAAGTCATATAGTTTTCCACAATGCAAGCAATGCAAGACAAACAAATCATAGTGGGAGAAAGAGTTCTTGCAGAATCCTTGTTTTTCTTTTTAATTAACACATTTTATGGTCTTTTTATTTGCCTTTCTCTGTCTCCAGAGCATACTTGGGGAGTCTTTCCCAGCCTCACTGTTACGCAAGGTGCTAAAAACTTGCCCGTTTCAAAATGCAAGCCAAGATGCTCAGGTTTCCAGGAAGCGGACCTTGACAAGAAACACCAAATATCAGGAGACTAATGATAAAATCACCAGTGCCAACAAAGCTGCACATTAAGATTTTTTAAAATTAATATTACCTCAGGGATTAGCAAGTGGTCCCAAAGCTTTGCACACTGAGACCGGAGAACACTCCCAGCACATTAATCTTCTCGGTAATAATTAGCAATCTGTGTCCTGGTGGGGCCTGTAGGACCCGGGCAGCGTTGAGGTCCCGCTGTCCTCGGGCAGGGTGTGCCCACAGTGGGGACATCGGGCTGGCTCTCCATGGGCGAGACAGACCAGGAGTCAGGAGGGAAACCAAGGCACACACACAGCTGAACTCCTTCCCAGGGCTTGCACAGCAGGTCTGTGTTCCAGTCTCACGGAGACCGAAAATAAATATATACAGCTCTTCAGGCTGGCTGAGGGTTTTAATTACTGTAAAACTAAGCTAAGATAAAAGGAATATAGGCTGAGTGTGTATATTCTTCGCGGATAAGTTGAACACCAGCTGAGATGAGGAACAGAATTCCCTCGGGAGTAATTGCTCGTTAATTGTACAACTCCGGGCGCTTTCTTGGAAGTCCTCATAAACTGCAGGCTTGACTTGCTGCAGGAGGGCCACACCTTCTCCTGAAGCACCAAGAGCTGCTGCAGGCTGCAACAAGGGGGTATTGTCTATCCCTTGGCACTCCATAAAGATGTCAAAATGCCAGTGGGAAGCTGTGTGGTGCAAGTTCTCCCTGCGTGCTGCAGCGAGATGTGAGCTGTGCTTGGCTAACAGGCCCGAGTAGGAATGCTTCAGATCCTTCTCTTGTTTCATACAGATGTAATCCCCCCTTTTGTAGTCCTGCCTGTGACCTGCATGAGAGTGGGTGAAGGCCGTGCAGATGATGCTAATCAAGGAATTGTTGAATAATATGCCAACAGATGATGCCACACACATTTAAAATAAATGTATCTCTGAATGTTTAAACAGCATGTGGTCTCACATTCACACAGAGCTGCACCTTTTTAGCAGAGCTGATAACACAGTCCGTTTTCCTAAGAGAAGATAAATTTCAGTGTATTTGAAAACAGTTACGCACTTCATTAATATTCACTCCCGCTCAAACTTTTGAAAAAATTGGATGGGACCCATCATTCCTACATAATTCTGACAGACTTTTAAGGAACTGTTGGGAATTGCCTCTTTCAATTTTTTCAAGTCTTTGGAAGGGTATCTTCTGCCTACAGCTCACCTATGTTGGCCTGGCTGCTTGTTTGCGCTGTGCATCCCTAGCTGTGCACTTCCAGCCCAACAGCAGAAGTGAAAACCTCTCCTTTTTTTCCCAAGCACTCATCTTGAGCAACTCCACCAGGAAAGTCACCCTCCCTGGCCTGACTGGACAGAAATATATGAAGGGCACCCCAGCTGGGAGTCATTCTTTGTTGACACAGGAGCATTCAGCCAACATCAAGTCTGATTCTTGAAGGGCATAAATCCTCCCCCAGCTGCCCTGAAGTCAGCACTGTGCCAGTTCAGGCTGGTTGAGATCCTTGTCTGTTTTCCAGTGACCTGTCCCTCGTGTGCACTGCACTGCTGTGGCCCAGGCTGCTGCAGGAGGTGGGTGACCACAGGACTGTGGCCCTGCCTCATCTCGCACAAGGAAGCAGCAGATGTGGGCATCCTTGTCCCACGGCAAGGCCAAAGCAAACATCAGTGCAAACTGGACAACAAACTGCTAGCTTGCACGACCAGATCTTCAGCAAATGTAAAAATCCTCCACCAGCTTCTGTGGAGCTATTCTGATTTACATCAGTCGAGGGCATGAGCCATAAAACCCCTCCGGCAAGGTACATCTTATTCTATTACTACCAAGTCCAAATTCAGATTAAACCAGGATCACCAAGATCTTTGGTGGTCCAAATCCGTACCACTACAGTTGAAAAAAGAGTTTGTCCCCTGACCTTTCTGAAACAAATGTAAATGATAAAAGTATCCTGTCCCTGCATGGTTTGACATCCAGGGTCAGGGACAAAATGTTTGGAACAGGTACCCTCTGCAGAGTCAAGAGGGAGAGATGCAAATGAAAATACTCACTGCAGAGCACAAACAAGCAGAGTACCTTCCATGTATTTTTTCTTTTTTAAAAGCCACTTGTCCTAAAATGCATGCCCATTCTCCTTGCATACACACACAAACTACTTATTTTTATAAAACTGCTGGATGCCCAGAAGGTGCAAAAGTTATGATTTTGCCTTGTATATATTTGTCTTTTGACTACTGAAGTGAGGTGCAGAGTCTGGAAGTGCAGTCCTTGCACCTGCTCTGTCCTACCAGGGAGGTTGGGTGGCACCCTATTTATAAATGGGATATTTAATAATTGCAAATGTTAATGTTAGAGAAGCACAAGGATGCTGTGGGAATGGCAGACAAGAAGCTTTCTCAGCATCCTTGGGAGTTGCTGCCTGTGAAGGACCTCCTTCACTTCAATGTTGATCAACCACCCTGCGTGGACAGGACAGGGCTCCTGAGTGCCACAGAGAGCAAATACCCTTTCCTGTCCCCAAGGCTGGCCTTCTGGAGAGCTGAGGGTTGTTTTTAACATGAGAAAATGCAGTAGCTGGACACAGCCATTTTCAGCAGCCGGGGCTGGACTGGCTCTGCCTGCCCCAGGGTGCATGTGAGTAAATCCTCACATGCAGTCCTGTGCCTTTCATCTGACACAAAACCACTGGCTCCAGTGGGCACCAATCAGGCCCAGCATGAGCCAGATGACAGCCTTCCTGCCTTCATTCCTTTCTTCCTTCCTTCCTGTGCCACGGGCAGCCAGAGTGAGGAGCAGAGCTCTAAACATCCCCATGGGGCTCCTGCTGTGCCTTTTTGCTTCCAAACAGGAGATCTAGATGTTTTGGGCAGATTGTTTCACTTCAGGTAGGAATAGCAGCAGAAGGGCTTTCTGGGAATAAAACTGAAACTTTGGCTTGTTCAAACCAGTTCCTCAAATTTTATTTTTCCTTTGGCTGACAGTACCTGCAGAGGAAAGTGTCAAATACCCCTAACAAGCTATTAAGATGGGCAACCCTGAATTCCACAAACAGGCTGCCTAACAAGTCTTTCCCATCAACACAGACTACAGAATCAGCATTCAAATGACCAGGAAAGCTGAATCTATTGACATCTGGCTCCTGTTTCAGCACATTAATTATCCTCTTGGGTTCTCCCATCTTCATCTGCTTCCACACAGATGCCATCTCATCATTTATGTGCTTCAACATTTTCTCCCCACTCTGAACAACTGAACTCTTTTCTTCTTGCACGGCATTCCAGCTCCAGCAGATGCATTAACACTGCCAAACAACCCTACCCTATCACCGTCTGTATCAGCAATGTCTTGAGTGTGCACCGAGCTGATAATGAAGAATACGCTTTTTCGTTAACACGTGGATTTCAGGGCACAGCTGCATCACAGTAGGCTCTATCCAAAATGATAAAGGAATCACTAAGAAAGAATGCCCATCATCAGCAACTTCAAAAGAACAATGGGACATAGCTTACCCTCTTGGCTCCTTGTGGTTTCAGGACAGACAGAGGCTGCAGGAAGATTTGCAAATGCACCATGTCCCCGGTGATGGATTCAAACCCAGCAGGGCTTAACAGAGCATCTGACATTCACCAAGAGAGCGTGAAAGAAACCAGAGGCTGTGCGTGGAAATAACCTGAGAAATCACAGGGAAGTGGGTGAGGCAGGATGGACCACTAGATGTGGGAATGAAATACGAATCAGGATCCCTGGTGTCCTGTGCTGTCTGACCTGTCCTGGCCCTGCTGTCTCATTAGAGCAGGGGGCTGCATCTCACTCCAAAAAGCAGGATGCTGTGCATTTCAGAGTGTTGTGGCTTTGGGAGCCTAAGTGATGTCTCCTCCCATGGGACTGAGAGGGGGCTTGTTTGGATTTTGACAGAACAGGGATAATGACTGGAGTATTTTCTGGAGCTCAGGCATTCAAGTTAAGTTGCTTGCACCAACAAGTTCTCTACACCTCAGGATCAATAAGCCTAGTGAAATTCCTGGGCTGGGCAACAGCTGCATTATAATTGCAAAACCAACGGCTTTCATCAATAAATCAACCTAACAAGTAACGTGTCCAGGACATCCCATCAAGGGTGCTTCTGATGATGCAGCAAGCTGTTTTCTTCAGTGCACAGCTACCAAGCACATGACATAACTCTACTGTTACATTGCATTAGCCATGTCCAACTCTCTTGGATGCTGGAATATGCAGAATTCACAAGTGCTTAGGCAGTAACAAGTGGTGCATTATTTCTCTTTATCACGTTCACAAGATTTTGGATTTTTAGCAGCGCTTAGCATCTTTGCACTGACAAATTGTTAGCCACAGTCTTCTTAATCTTTGTAGTGGCTAACAGCTGGTGAAATGCTGACACAGGTCTCTCAATCCCAAGTTCAGAATTAAGGTGAATTCTGGAAAACGTCTTTCAAGAGAATCAATGAAGAAAAGCTTCAGCCTGTGGACACCAAGTTTCTGTATGCCAGCATGATCAAGGGAACAGAACTCCTCCAGCCTGTATCATTGCTGATGCTTCAGTCAGGCAGCTTAGCATACAGGTTTTATAATCACAAAATAGCCTTTTATTTTATTGCTGTGTTATTTACAGCTTAAGATGTAGAATATTCAGCTGGTTATTTTACTTCGCATTTTTATGACGTTGATTCACATAGTCAAGCTTGAAAAAGAAAGGTAACTAATAACTAAGAGTTAACATTAGGCTTCTTGTATTGTAAGTGGGAGGACATTCAGTTAGAGTGATTTTCAGAACTTCTATCCATCAGTAGCTGGGCATCGAAGCCTGCTTAATCTTCTGCTGCTGCTTTGGATATTGCTCTTTTGGGGAGCTATTTTTCAGCCCACACTAGGCCAAAAGTGTGACCATAGCAGGTATTCAGTGCAACATTCTTGTCATTAAAGTCTGGAAAGCCCTAAATCACTATGCAATTGTCTTAAAGGAAGGCACTGGAGGAAATATTTCTGTTCCCATGAAGAAATGTATCTGCTCCTCCCTTTCACCTATAATGTCTTTGCTGAAGGAAGCTCACTTTAACTACCACACCTGATTTTTCCAGTGAGAAACTCTGGAGCAGTCAACTCTTATCCTTAGGGGAAGAGGATCAGGTTGGAGAACATTTAAACAGATGGACAATGAGGGGCCTGATGTGAGAACTGCTGAGGGAGTAGACCGATGTTGTGCGGCCATCCATGATCATCTCTGAAAGAGTGTGGAGATCAAGACAAATCCCTGAGGATTACAAGGGAGCCAGTGTCTCCTCACTCCTGTCTTCAAGAAGGGCAAGAAGGAGGACACATGGAATGGCAGATGAAACAACCTCATCTCAAACCCTGGGAAAGCAATGGAGAAACTCCTCCTGGAAACTGCTTCCAAACACACGAAGGACAAGAAGGAGATCATGAGCAGGCAGCAAGGATTTGTAATGCCTGACCACCATGCAAAGAAATTACTGGCTCAGCACATGAAGGGAGAGCAGCGGATGTTTTCTATCTCAACTTTTACAAGACTTCCAGCACTGCCTCCCATAACATCCTCATGGACAAACTCATGAAGTAGAGGCTAGAAAAGTGGCCAGTGATGTGGACTGAATGCTGGCTGAGCTTTGGGGCTGAGAGGGCTTTGGTCAGTGGCACAAAATCCAGCTTGAGGCCAGCCACAAGTAGTTTGCGCTGTAGCCAACACTGCATAACATCTTAATTAAGAACCTGGATGGTGGGGCTGAGGGGACTCTCATCCTTCTCACAAAGGATACTGACCTGAGAGGAGTGGATGACAGACCAGGTGGGTGAGCTTGACACTCAGGGGAACCTCAACAGGCTGGAGAAAAAGGCTGTCAGGAACATCTCTGCAGTCAGCAAATGGAAAAAGCAATTCCTCCTCTTGGGCAGGAATGGTCACTTTGCATGCCCGAGGCCAGCTGGATGAAAAGCAGCTGGGCAGAGAAAGATCTGGAAGTCCTGGTGGATGCCAAGCTGACTGCGGGCCAGAAATATGCTCACGCGGCAAAGATGGCCAGTAGGAACCTGAGCTGCTTTAGCCAGCAGGGTGAGGGAGGTGATCCTTTCCCTCTGCTCAACCCAAGGGACACACATCTGGAGTGCTGGGCTCCTCAGAGCAAGATATTGATTTAGTGGAGCAAGTCTGGTGGTGGGTTCCACCTGCCAAGAAAAACACACACGTGCTGAAGGGAGTCCAGCACTGGAAATTACTGGAGATTGCAACACTGGAGCATCTGTCAGTGTGGGGAGAGGCTGAGAGAGCTGGGACTGTTCAGCCTGGAGAAGAGAAGGTCAGTGGGGGTATTATAAACGTGCATAAATCACAGGCCAGAGTCTGTAAAGAAGACAGAGCCAGCCCATTCTCATGGCCCCTCATGAAAGGGCAAGGGGCAACAGACACAAATTGAAACACAGGAAATTCCATTCAGATGTCATAAAAAACTTTTTACTGGAAGAGCGGTGGAACACTGGAGCAGGTTGCCCAGAAAGTCTTCTTCCCTGGAAACATTCCAAAGTGAACTGGAGAAGTCCTAAGAAACCTTCTCTGGTCAGCCCTGCTTTGAGGAGGGGGTTGGCTTAACAGTGTCCACAGATGCCTTCAAATCCAGTCGCCCTGCGATCCTGTGGTTCTGACTCTTTGCTAGATTGCTCTTCTCTACCTGGTTTTCCTGTTGGGTAAGTGACAGCATGAAGGGTTTCACAGCAATTGCCAAAGATTGATCTCGTTCTTTCCGGGGCTTGATTATGCAACAAAAGGAAATTAGACATATTGTCAAATGTCTCAAAGGCTCACCATGAAGATGGAGAAAGTGAGAAGGGAGGGGTGTGCTTTTAGGATGTATTATTTCATGCATCTTACCACACAATTAAATGTTACCATAAACATGATGGATGCTGGTTACCAGCAGCTGTTCTACTCTGCAGAATGCTCAGTGCTGCGAATCCATCCCAGTGCAGTCTGAGTGTCTCTTTATGGATTTCCGAAGAATGCCAATGCCAAATCATCATCTGCAGTCACCACCGCAGGTTCCAAAGCTGTTCCAGTGTGTGTCACACCCATCATCCTCCCTAAGCTGAGATGTGTGCCCACAGATGCTTGCCCACTGTGCAGCCAGGTTATCAGAAAGAGGCATTTGTGCATTTGAGTCTTCTTGGAGCTCGGTTCTGTCACAGCCCAAAGGAGACTCCTGAGAGAAAACTCTCATTCCTACACCCCCAGGTCACCTGAGAATGAGAGGTGGGACCTCTAATGAGTCAAACAGTGACAAAAAGACATTGAGTCAAAGGCTGTTCTCTGCAATTCACATCTGTCAGTAAAACTTTTCCAAAGCTGTCAGTGCTGGTGATATTTAAGCAATATGGGTCTGTCTTTTTGACATTAAGATGCCTAATTCTTGAATGTTCGGTGGCTGACAAATAGGTCCCCTCTACCATTATACATGCTCATGTGGCCCTTGTTAACCTCAGCAATATCTGAAGGGTGTTCATGATGGGGAATATATGCTTTTTTTTTTCTTAATCTTTACAGGTGAAATAAAATGTAAAACTGGCCATGCAACAGCTGTTCAAAAACCTCCATGTGAATTCATATTACACTATCTGCCATTGCTCCTTTTTTTGTGTTTGTTTTTGTTCCATTTAAATGTTTCTTTTGCCTTCATATATGGACATCCAGATTGCTGAAGATTTATTGAGCTCATCTACCATTATTCTTCCAGCTGAAGCCCATTTATTTTGCAGTACATCTGAAGCTGCTTCCATATATTGATTAGCTACAAGGCAGCGTCGCACATGCAGATATGAAAAAAGCTCACTTGTCTTTAGGTAGCTGTTGTTTTCTTCTGGATTTAGAGACAACTGAAGAATTCAGAGCCTAAAAATACTGATTTGAATTATCTAGCTACCCTACCATAGGTGCTGCCTGCAGTTTTAACAGTGAAATGCCCAGATTCACTTTTCTTTGGACGTGTTGTGATCACTTGGAGGTCACAGCGTTTTTCAAAAGAAATCAGTTACTTTGCAGTATCTACAGTCTATTTTTGGAAGTATTCAGTGGCACAGTGCATCAATGCCTGCTTGCCCTGAATAGCTACAAAGCACTGTATGGGAAGCATGCTTCACGCAGAAATGGAACATCCAGACCACCTATTACAAACTCTGAAGTGCTACTACATGGAATAGATTGTAGTGGGAATGAAATTGATTATTCTTGGTTGGATTTGTTGCTATAATTTTAGTCTTGAGGCTGAGAAATCAGCGTTTCTCATCAGTAGCTCAGCACTCTCTTGTCCTACGCTTTGGAAGGTTACTCTGGAAACAGACTGGATGAAACACAGGCTGTGCCACCTATGTATGTGCATATATATTTAGTTATTTTGAGTTGGAACAGTCAAATCAGCAAGGGTAACATCCCAAGCTGGTGCAAAGCCTAACATGGGAACACTTTGACAGAAGATTCATGTGTCGAAACAACAGGCATGTGGGAAAAGGCAAAAGGTAACTCCCTGGGGACCTCTGAGACAGGATTCTCCCTGGTAGGGAAGTCTCTCCTTGTAGGTACAATAACAAATCTTTCTTGGAGCACCTGAGGCAGCTGCTCAGCTGATGAGCTGTCTCCTTGGAGTTCAGAGCCAAATGACCCTGGAGGTTTATAATGAAATTTGATCCCTCTGTTCCCAGAGCTGTCCGTGTGAACTGAGGGTACAGTGTTCCGGACAAAGAAATGGCTTGAACCACACTGTTTTGGGAGTCAGTGGGAAAAAAAAAAGCTGAGAACTTCTCAGTGAACTTGGGTATTCAAGTGGACGATGTTTAGAGACCCATTGCACCTCCTTGGTTATTTGACATGAGTCAAGCTCAGGTCCTCCTGTCTATTCCTTCAGATCATTTATTTTTCATCAATCTCCTCCTAATGCTGTGTAAAGACCAATTTAGAGATGCAGCAAGGTCAAACGGGCAGATTTGCTCTTCCAGACAGTGGCACCTGTTTTTCTCAGCTGCACATTTATCCAGGCTGGTTTCCTCTACATGCCATCCACTGTCTTCTGAGACTCTTCTGTGGGTGGAGTGATGGTAACTGCTCTTTTCTACAAGTATTTTCTCCCCTCAGCTGGTACTAATTTCACATTTCAGTTTCTTTTGCTTCTTTTTGCATTTTAGGACAAACACATGGATCTGTAGATCTGTGATAAAATCATCTAAAAGAGTCCCTTGTAAAAGTAAACTTAATTTTATTTAAGGTTCTGAGAAACATGAAAGCATTACTTGACCTAGAGTTCAAGATGCCCCGTGCTGTTGTCAAAGATCCAGTTAATTTAAATTACATAAAGAAATGTCAAGCAACACAAACCGAGAGGACAAGAAATTAAGTGTGCTTTTCAGTCAAGCCACACACTCACCTAATTTGCTCTCTTGTAAAATTAGTACTTCTGGATATATTTGGGATCTCCAAAGAGGAAAGTCTATGTGTTGTTTCTCCAGCTGCTGTGTGTTTCAGCAGCATGTTGTTGAATTGCATGTCCTTTATCCGGCTCCTTTGGGATGTGTAATGTACATCACAATAAGAAGCCAAGGATGATACAAATAATTATAACATGTGATACAAGCCCACTGTTATAAAGTCAATCTCTCAGCAAATTCATCAACTCGACACATGATGTACAGTACCAATTTTATGTAAATGACTTCCCTAATCCTGCTGGGCAAAATTACTCCCTGATGTAAACTCTGTTAAATTCAGTGGAGTTACACCAGGAATTCATTCATTTGCTTGTAAGATCTGGAGCCACACTTTGTATATCTCGTTCATCTGGAAACCATGGCAATAAGAAAATGAGTGAAATCTCTTGATTATGAGATTCAGAGGTATTATGTTCTCCTTTGTTTAAAACAAAAGACTACCTTAAATATTATACATTATTATCATTTATGAATATGAAGTATTAACTTAGAAAATGATATTGATTTCTAAAACTCTTAAAGGGCAATGAAATTTCTGAAAGAAAATCGACTGGTTTCCACTGACTCTTGCAATCTTTGGATCAAGAATTAACAGAGGTTTAATAATTAGAACATGAAATTCATTGACATAATAAACTGCTGCAAAAAAGACATTTGAATGAGATTGAAACAAGCATAAAAGGCAATTAATGGCTTTTGTTTGGGTTATATGCCAAAAAAAACCCCAAACAACCCCAAACCACCTCCCCCCCAAAAATCCCTAAACAGTTAAAACCCTGTAACTCACAACTAAATTACTCTAGGGTGGTAAAAAATGTGTCAGTTATCCTGAAGTTTAAAACTATACATAAATAGTGCCACCCAGCTTTTATTTGTACAAATGGTTTATTTTTTAAGAAACTATAACGCTACTATGCTTGGAGTCTAAATTAAACTTGGATAAAAAATAATATTTGGGAAGTTTCTGGATACATCCAAATTTTATAGCACAGCCACAGCCAGGATGCTAAACCTGAATGTCCAAGGCTTTGGAGGTACTGCAGATTTATGTCGCAGAACCCTGAGATGTTGGCAGTGGTGAGTCCTACAAATTCCACGTTTAAGCTTGTGTTGCCAAATCAAAGCCCGCCACAACCCATTTTCCTTTTGCATCATTTGCCAAACCAAGAGAGGACTTACTTTTTACTTCAGAAATCTCGTAAAAAGGGCATGTTCTATGAGGTACCCCCACCTCTTTGATGTTAGGATTCTGTCTATAGTGGGGAAAAAAAAAGGCCTAAAAGCCCAGTACAAACCAAAACTATACAAAAACAAACTGAACCATACAACTCTTACATATTTTTGAGCATCTGGACTCAGGTTTCCCAGTATGACATTGAAGAAACATTCAAAATTCCAAACTTATTACCAGAGAACAGATGCCATTACTTTATCTCAGCTCACAGAGGCAAGTGGGATGGCCAGAATATTTTCAACAGCTTTCTCAGCCCATTCCCACTAATCAAACTTAAATAGGAGTGGTTGGGTGATGTTTCAGGAAGTCTCCTCAGCGTGGCTACTGCCTGGTCGACTCCTGCTTTATGTACAACAGTTTTGTGGCACCCTGCTCTCCACTGCTGAGGTTAATGGAAGGAGTCTAAAGCAATGAACCCTAATGCAATCTTTGTGGGGTTTTTGGAATGGTAATTAATCAAGTTTCAAGGTAGACCACTGCTAGACAAAAGCAGAATCAGGTTGAGTAAAACGTGTCACATCTTCTTTCATTTTGACTAATGTCACTGAAAGAAAACAAAAAAAGGCAGACATTAAACACCCAGGCTTGCTTGAAAAGTCACCCAAAAGATTTGCACTTTGGAAATGTACCTTTATTTCTTATTCTTTTTTTTTTTTTTTTTTTTTT
>VXAZ01004430.1:468690-482431 GCA_013399875.1 Gymnorhina tibicen | reverse complement strand
TTTTTTTTTTTTTAATATCTTCTGCCCTCCAGATGGTCTGCTGTGATGACATACACCTGTTCAGCGTCAGCTATTACCCACAGCGACATATGGCAACTCACATATTGCCTGGGCTGAGGGGATCTGGGATTCAGGTCACCTGGGGTCTGTTTTCAAGTGGTGTGATGGCAGCTGTGGGAAACACGATGACTGACAGAAAATCGCTGCTCGTCTCACCAGCAGAAAAATGTAGATGTCTTTTAAAAAAGCCCAGCAGCTGCATCTTAACTCCACCGTGTAGGTGCAGACAATGCAGGGATCAGCCTCTCGAGCAGACAGCACAGTGGAGGTGCAGTGCTGTCACTTTGCATATTTTCGGTGGTGGGAGTTGCTCAACGGGGAGAAATTCGGCTGTTATGGTAACAAGTCTTGAAGGGTGCTGGCTCAGGAGGGCTGAACTGCCTCACAGCATAATGAAACTGTGGACCTCTGCCCACTGCTAGAACAACGCCTGAGATGAAGCCTCTGTAGGTCCCGAAATGTGCAAGTGATTTATTTGTTCCTCTGCTACATGTAGTTTGTGTGGGCTGCCACGATACTGTAGGATACAACAGAAGGTAGCTTGAGAGAGAAAACATTTGGTGCTCTCTGGAAGCTGGGCTCCTAGCAAGTGGAAGATATAGTAAGGGGGGAAAAAAAAAATAGCATGGCATTTATCTGTATTTTTCACTGTTGTTGTTGAAGGGATTTGTCTGTCTCTGGAAAAGAGACTGTTTTCATGATCTTTCCAGGAGAAACAATGGAGGGAACTCATGGGTGCCACTGTGGTTTTGAGATGTTCTGCTAAATATTGTTGAGTTTGAGCTTTAGATAGGTTTCTGGTGAGTAGCTGAATTTCTTGGAACTTGTCCAAATCAAACAGAAAATGAGAGCTTTTTAGAGGCCCAGCATACCTCCCACATTTCTCAAAGTGACAAGACATGTCTTTTCCTTCCTTGCTGATGTTTTATTCTAGATTTGCAGCTGAGGAGGGCAACTGCATTGCAGCTGAAGAGAAATCTGAAACAGAACAAATTACTTTTGTAAAACCTTATTTTGAGCATCTCTACCTCTGAATCCGGCCAGCAACTACTTTTAATGAACTGTGGAGGAAACGCTTTGAAGTTTGAATAGAGGAGGTCTGATTTTTTTTGTATCTTCTAATTCTCAGTGCCTCTTCAGTGTTTCAGATTGAGTTTAGCCCTCACACAATAGGCCTAACATGGCTGTGGAACACACTTTTTAGCTCTGGTTATGGTGGACAAGATCTTTCTCTTACAGCAACAAACTCTGAAAAACTCTTAGAAAAACTTTCACCCATGCTCCTGGTTTAATAAGATTTTTCCACATGTACCTCAGTTTAATATAGAGGTTATTGTAGAGAAAGCAATAGAATTATTCAAACAAAAACACTATTTTGCAACAGGGCACTCCTCTTCTTTTTTTGGAAGTCTGTGTGTCACAAATTCTAAGTTCTTTGTCTTTCTCCTACAATTTCCTGCCTAAGGAAAATAATTTAACAGCCAACAGTTCAGACAAATTTTGTAGACATTATTCAAGGGGCAACTCCTCAGTGGAGTGAGGACTAAGAATAGTAACACAAAACTAATCAACGTTCTCAATTAAAAAGTTCATTCCAAATGGCAAATGATTTGTCCTTTTCAGTGATGATTTTCATAATTTGTAGCTTTCACTGGAAAAACATCACCTTACTGGTCCCCGTAATGCAAAGGTTTCAACAGCGAGCTCCCACTTGGTCTCCTCATTTCCACTGTTTTTATTTTGTATAGATTAATGGTTCTGAAATGAGAAAAACAATGAGGAAGGCAGAGGAAAAAAAAAGAAGATGTGAAAAATCATTCCGAAAAATGTCATTTACCTCCCTTAGAAAGCATGAAGTGCATATACTTAAACATTGCTCCTCCAACATCACAGACAGCATCTTCTTCCCATTAGTTTCCAGTAAGATTGTGTTTCTTGCTAGATTCAAACCAAACCCATTGAAATTTGTGGAATTATGGATTTTTATCTACAGTATGAATAGCAAAATATGTGCCCAAAGATGAGAAAAATGAAGGTCATTTCCTGTCCTGTCAGAAAATGAACGTATGTTCATTTTAATGTACTATTTTCTAACAATCCAGGTATTCCACCTTTTAATGGTGCTGAAAGAATGAAATCAAAGAGGGAAAAGAAAACAATGGAACACCTTCTTAGCACCAGGCAACCGAGTAATTTCAATTCTGGGTCATCTATTCAGTGTCTTGAGGAGTACAGATGTTTTATTTTCCATTGCTGGACAATAACCATGTGGTGAACGTCAATCGCTCCATGTTTATGAAATGGTATCTGGGTTTAATTTCTGCTGTCTGTCAATTGGAGCCTTTGATCTTGGCCTGGAATTATTTTTTCCACTTCACTCTAAGTGACTAGAGGCTACTGCTGTCACTGACTCTTCAATTCCTGATTTCACTTTGCCAAGATGTAAAAGATTTATTTACAGGAATTCTTCCAAATATGATCCTTAACTGTGGGTTTTTTTTTTTTCCTTCTACCCTCAAGGTATTTTGTAGTGAGTTGTTGTAGGATTAACCTGAAGTAAAATACCCAGCAGACGCAGAATGGAACAGAGTCTGTGTGAACAAACAGATGTATTTAAGCAAAAAAGTTCAGTTTTAATAACTAATTGCAGCTGGGATTTTAATATACTCTTCTTTTTTGAATCAAACTGAAATTCTTGGTGATATGTGTTAAAAATTATGGTTTAAATTTCTGATGATCAAGTTACATAGATTAAAGTAATGGATACCAGACTCTGCATCAATGCAGTTATAAATATGGATGAAATGAATGTACATTACACACTGTTATAAATCTGTGTGTTCAAGGAAAAGCATAAATCTCCATCACCTTTTCCTCCTTGGAATATGAAAGGTATGGCTATTTTTACAGTGTTTTCAATGAAATTACAAGTTGGGGTAATTTGCTTGTTCTGAAAGACTTCTGCATTTTTACAGGCACTCAAGTAGCATTTTATTTACAGTGGCATGTCATTTAAACACACAAAGTGGTGCATGCTGGAAGGAGCCACATGACCTTCCAGATATGAGCACAGGCAGGATGATGGTGCATTCAGAGGCGTTTATAAGTTGTGTGACATTTGTGGAGGTCCCTGCCCCTGCAGACATTTGCCAGGTGTGGCATAACCATGTCCCTTTCCACTGTTTCCTTTCAGTGCTTGTCAGTGTGCAGCCAAACAGTGGCAAATAAGAGGATGTGGTGAAGGCTTATGGTTAGAAGGAGAGGTCTGATTCTAATCTGTGATAAACCACTTGCTCCTCTCTTTGTTCTGCTGGGGAAAGCCCCAGAGCTTTTTTTTTTTTTTGGTTTGGTACAGCCACAGAGACTTCAATGAATGTTGGGTTCAAATGCTTTATCTCTGATCTTCAGCTGGTTTCTGATGCATTAGGAGATAGAGACACAGGGTTTCTCCTGCAAGTCACAGCTCTCAGCTCTCACCCAGAAGGAATCTGCCACTCTTCCTGCAGGCTTTGAAGCAGGACCCATGCTCTCCTGTGGAAGCACACATGGAGAATCACCAGGCTCTCTGCTCTCTGTGGAGATAGCTCCTTGTCCTGATCCTGGTCTGCTGCCAGTTTCCTGTGGCCAGAGGAGTGGCCTCCTCAGGAGTGGCCTCAGGAGTGGCAGGAGCAGCATTCCCCTGCTATGTGTACAGCGAGCCCTTATCGTGGACTACTTTTCAGTCCTCATGAGTGGAGTCTAAATTCTCCGAGACACTCCAGGGAAGGGGCTAACAGGCTGTTTCCATAACATGTCCTAGCTTTTGGATGACCTACTAGTCAATGAGAGAGACAGCAATCTAGGATAATTGGAAACATCGTGGGGATGGGGAGAAAGGAGATGGTTTTGTTTTCTTTGTGAATGATTTTGATCCTTCAACACAAACAGGACTGCTTAAAGATAACAAGAACTCTCTCTGGTCAGCAGATTCTGTGGAGAGCAATTAAGGAGCTTTTCTGATGCCTGGAGGCTATCATGAAGCTCACTTTCTCAACAGAGATGTATAAAATCATGCTCCAGCCATGAAAGCAAGAACTGGCTAAAATCTGACCATGAGCTTGAGCCAAACTCTCTAATATCCTAGGAGGCAGTGAGATCAAATTGTTGCCAGGAAAATACCCATCCATTTATTGACATAAATATTAATGGTGAATCTAGTTCCAAGATACACTGAAAAGTTCATTTGCTTTATGTGTTCACTGGGGGCTTTTTATGTTATATTAGCTCCATTTCACATGTTTCAGGAGGTTTTTCACACAGAGATTGATGCTAATTGAATGAAATTTTGCCTAAACTTGGATTTCTGACTGATAAACCTTCCTTCTGCTATTTGGTACTTCAGAAAAGTGAAGCTGCTGAGCTGAGAAACACCACATTTTGAAACAAATGGCCATGTGAGTTTGGAAGTTCAGTGATCCTCTCTTTGGTCTGCCTCGAGTGCAGCTCTTGCAGGAATACGCCAGCCTTCTTCGGAGCCTGAGCTGGTGTAGCAGAGGTCTGGATTATGCTAACACCTCTTGGGAATTGGCAACACCCACTGGAGCCAATGGACAGGTAAAGTTAAGCGAACCCTCAACCTTTAAATATTTTCCCATAGCTGCAGGAGTTAGCGTAACACCACGAACTCAGCAGATGCATTGCAAAATACGTAAATAAAACCCGAGAAAATGTGATAGTTATGCCATTTTTACATTGGAAAACCTCTGACTTGGCCGCAGCTTCGTCTCCCGTGCCCTGTCCTCTTGCTAGGCTCAAGGATGGCCCACAGCCAGAGGAAACACCAAGACTCTGAATAAGGAGAGTCCACCAAGAGGAAAGGCATGCCCAGTGGTTTGTCCTGGCACCAGCAGCAGACAGAAAGCAGCAAAGTGTTCCTGGAAGCTGATGTAGACAGGGCTGGAACAGACCGGCTGCCCGTGTCCTGAGTCCTGAGCTTGCTCTTCTGGGTCCAACAGGAGCAAGGAGCCAAAAAGCAGCAGATCAGTGTACCCCACACCTGCCCGCAGCTCCCACCGTGGTGGGCCCCTTTCAAAACCCATCTCCCTGCTATTTACGCACAACTTTTCTTCTCCGCGGAGATCCAAGCTTCCCGTGCCTCCTGCTGCTGGGATGGAGCTGCTCTGAGACTGAGGTTTGGCCTCTCTGCCACTCCCCAGTGTTTACTTGCCGAGTGCTTTGTAGGAACCCCTGTCCCCCCAACCCCCGTGCACTGAAATCCGCAGCCTCTCTCACACATCCCTGTTCCAATTAACGCCTCCTTTGTCTGAGGCTCTTCCCCCGCCCAGCTAAATCAATGGGCAACCTTGCGTTCATTCCGGCAGGACCGGGTCAGCCCTGAGGCGCTGGGCTGAGCCTCCTGCTGCAGCGAACCTGGCAGCCTTCCTTGGTCTCCAGCCATCGCAGAGGGCTTGCCTCTGTGGTTTGTGTGGCTTTTCTGGGGACTGCCAGCCTTCGTGGTGCCCAGCCACAACAGCGGCTGCCTGAACACAGGCTCCTGCCTGAAGTCCGGCTCGCAGACTCAGCCTAGGGTGTTAAAGGAGATCAGTGGAGGGCATGTGTGCCAGATTAACCAATACACAAAAAAAAGTCAGGGTTTTTTTCAGTCCCAACTCTTGCACTTCTAGCGGCCTCCTCCTGCTTTACACCGGAGCAAAAGTGGGAGCAGAAGTTTCAGTAATCCTCTGCCGAAAATAGGGGAACCCAGTCCTTCAGCGAAGCTTTTCACCCCACTGTTTTGAGAAAACAGGAGCAGGACTCTCATCTAAAGGCCAGCACCCCTCTGGAAACCCAAACTATCAATTAAGACAGACAGAGCTGGGCTCTTTGAGTTCTCCAGGTGCACATCCTGCCCAAGGTGTTCCCAGGCTGCCACCGGCTGAGCCACAGCTGGAGGTCAGTCTGGATGCAGCAGCTGGTTTGCCACCCGAACACAGCCCCAAAGCCACCATCCTATGACTTGAAGGGTCAAGGCCAGAAGAGGGGGCTGACAGCACCGTGTCCAAGCCCCTCTGGAGCCACCTCAAACTCAGCTCCTTCCGAGCATGGTAAAATTCTTCAGACAACAGGTCTGCTCAATAGCCTTGTTCCCAAAAAGAGCAATTGCAGGGTTCAGCCTGTGTGAGCCAGCAGTTAAATGTGCAGCTCATACAGTCACAACCACTCAGGGATGTAGAAACAGGCCTTAGAGGAGGTCTGGTGCCATGGAGCAGCTGGGTTTTCAGATATGTCCACTCTGAGAGGCAGAGCACCCAGAATGTTAGATTCTGGGAGAAGCACCAGGTTTGGTTGCTGACAGAAGGGTTTTTTTGCTGCATCACTTCAATCCATTTAAGATGCTGTCATAAATTGTGGCCACAGAAAGATGAAACCTTCCCAAAATGTGTCTCTATCAGGTACCAGCAGCACAGGCAACATCTGTGCCACTTCTCCATGGGATGACTCGCACAGCTGAAACATGAAGCAGCAGCTGTCCCTGACATAGATATCAGAGTCTGATTGGGTGTCTGACTAATCTTTGGACATGCAGACTTTTTTCAAATTAGTACGGAGTCAGCCACCAGGCATAAAGAGAATTTTCATCACTTTTATTGCTCTTCTGATGGGTTTCTTGAAAGCAAGTAAGCTTTCCAGTCCCTGAGAATTATTGTAAAGCACTATGGCTATGCTGAAAAAAAAAGACAAAAGAAAATTTTGTCGTATATTTTGAGCGGTTCTCTCAGGAAGATGGTGAACATTTTCAGTGAAAGGCCTGTGATCAGTCCTCAGTTTTGTTGACAAGTTCTTCTGGGTCCCTTACCAAATAAAATCAGGAGGGTACATATGACTTCTAACATCCATGCACTTTGTGACACAGCAGGAAGAAGACAGGTGGCCTTGCACATGGCAGTGCTCTACATGTGACCACCTTGCCAGTGGTCTGAGATCAGTTTTTCAATGCCTCTTCTTGCTCCTCAAGTCTGTTACCTCAGCACAAGTCGTATTCACATGACAGCCAGCAGACTTTATGATGTGTCCAGCAGGGCAATTTGCTTCTTTCATATCTTGAAAATGCCTTCATCAGGCAAGCATGGTTTTCACCAGAGCCTGAGGAGATCTCCCATTCTTTGCAGAGCTGCCTCAGCTACGACAGTCTTGTCTCAGATTTTTGCCATCTGTCACCAGGGCAGGAGGAGACACTGCTGACCTTCTGCAGAAGTGCTGGCCAGTCAGATCCCCAAAACTACAGAGGAACTGGTCCCTAGCCCTGGCCCTCCCTGGCCTTCCTTCCCTGTCATGGAGGCCTTGTCTACAAGCTAGAAAATTCTGAGTTAGCAAGTACTGCACCAGAAGCTGGGGCATGGCATGTTATCCATCCCAGCTATTTGCTTGGAGGAATTCAGCTCCATGGAGTCACAATCTAGTTCATTGTCTGCTGCTGGAGCACGGAGGAATTCTGGCAAACCCCCATGGAGATAGAAGGTTTTAACATCCAGTGGCCCAGAAAAAGTTCAGTCCTGTCTTATTCTGCACATATTATAATTTTCTATTCCTGTTTTCTTATTAAATAAAAACTGCTCTGTGTGATTGCTTATGCATTAATACACACTATAAAATATGCCTGAGTTAAGGGCTATGGGAGGAATCTTGTAACAACATTGCACAAGTGATAATTTTTTTTTCTTCAGTGTTTAAAAATAGTGAATCTAAATTCTTTATGTCAAGGGATATTTAAGTTGGCTGGAAGGATTAATTTATTTTTATTAGTGTCCCAGAATATTTTGCACTGGAGGGACCCTGTGGTCAACATTTTGATGTTGCCCAACAGTATTTTCGTTTCTCTTCTAGCTGCTTTCCATCTGCTCTGCAGCCAGTCTGAAGCCTGAGTTCTGTCAGAGTTGTAGTAATAGGTGCTCATGAACCGAGGTTCCTTTTAAAAATACCTGGCAGTTCTATCACTGCACTGTCTTATCTGCGAAGCCAGGCTGCCACCAAGGAGACATTAACTCACTGCTGAGGGTGTGATTTGGACTGCCCCACACTACGTTATCGGGGGAAAGCACAGTTGGAGCACGGTTACTTTGGAGCATCCTTCCTAGGTTTGTGTTTCCTCACCTGGCTAAGGCCGACAAAATTCCTCCCTCGAATACAGATTGGATTTCTGGATGGAAAAGGGTGGCACAAATCCTGTCCTTTCACTCTGCGTGTGTCTTTCTTCTCCAGATACAAGTTTCAAGTTTAGGAACGATCCAGTTATCAAATATGGATCAAAGAGTCAAATTCCTGGGGCCAGTACCGTTTTAAGTCACCATGTGTGACATTCAGCCACCACCCAGACTCAACCTGCAAGCAACTGGTGAGCGTTTGGGTGGGCAAATGGACATCCAGCCCTGCCCAGTGGGATATCCCCATGTGGGGGACAGGCAACGATAAGCAGCTGATTTAGAAGCCTGAATATTTTGAGCACCTGAAGGTTGAGAAGAGTTTTCAGGATGTTACAAGAAAATGTTAAGAGCCAGAGCTGGGGAAAAGCCATTTCACGCTGGATCCCCAGATGGAATTAGCCCTGCCCCATCTTGCAGTCTGGTGGATACAGATATAGTGCACGTCACCTCAGCAATGGGGTGCCACCAAACAGGACAGCTTGATTCAACCCCTGCTCCTTCACTGTTTGCTGTGCCTGGTTCAAGAGATCCTATAAAAACTGCTTTGCAGTAGCTCTCTTGAGTATCTCCTTCAGATACCTCATCTCAGTTCCCATGCAGAATTCATGTCTCAAAATGGAGAAAACCCAGTTCCCAGCTTTTCTGTGCCTCAGTCTCTCATCTCTGAGCTGCAGATCTCCATGGACAGTGGTTTTTCACAGTAGTTTTATACCCTGAAAGCAGTGTACAGTTCCTAAGTAGCTGCTACGAGTGTATATACTCACACACACATTCACATACAGAAAGAGAGAGCTGCTGATAGGAAAAAGGGGGGACAAATTCACTTCAGGCCCACCTTTTTGTTTCAATAAGAGATAAGTTGAGTGTGGTCTATTCCACAGCAGTAATGAAACATCTTTTCAGCGTGCCTAACAGGGCATACATTTTTGGACATGAAGTCACAGTGATCTGTGCCAGCAGCAAGACTGAACCTATCAGAATGTAAAAGCATTGGTGGTGACCCCAGAGAGAAGAGCACTTACCATTGTAAGTGAACCAGCAAGGATATTCTGCCCAATAATGTGCACAATGAGCAAAATTGTACCAAACAAAATGGAAATTTAAACAAGGGCTGCATTCTGTGGACTAACAATAAAGGCATCAATCAAAGCATACCTGCATAAACGTGAACCCATATGTTCCTCACACATGCAGAGAAAGAAAAGGTTGTCATGGGCACAAGAGACAGGGTTGTTAGGTAGCACATTACTATTTACACGGGGGATTTTTATTGCATCCTTTCAAGTCCTTCACATGGAGCTCTTTTCCACAAAGAATTCGTAGTTCCCACGTATCTGAAAATATCAGCAGGTCTGGGAGCCTGCAGCTGGATCCTGGAGAGCAGTCAAGACTTCCTGCTTTTTAAAAGTGAAGTCTACAGCCTGACACCCAACACTTATTCCTCACTATTGGTGGGAGGTAGGCGAGAAACAACGGGGTCCTCTGCCAAGTCTGTCAGCTGAGTCCTTCCTACTGAAATATCCATCAGCTGCTTTGAAAAGCTGCAAGAGAACAAGCATCACTTAAAAGGCATTTCCATAATCTGACCTCCTGTTGTTTTGCTACCCATGTCATAAACCCAAGTTCATTTCCTCTCCTGGATGCCAGACACTCAGAACAAGATGTTTTTCATCTTCTACTTAAGGGCTCTCAGGTGACTCCTCAAAGGCCAGCCCCACCACTCCTGCTTGATAACTGGAAGGTTATGGGCTGCTTCTATAGGCTCTGCTGCCACTCAGAGGCTACCACCTCCACCTCCACGAATGACCTGTTGACTTCATTTTGGTGGCCACACATGAGCAAAGGACACGTTGCATCATCTTCTGGTTGTCAGCAAGGGAGAGTGAGGCAGGCAACCAGCTTGCAAGCCTGGGTGCAACCACACAGGCTGGGGGTGAACCCACAGCTGTCACTTTAGGAGGACTGGCAGAGGTCAGGAATGAGCTGTGACTTTGACAGTAACACAGAAAAGGGTCTGGCAGGACACATTCTGTGAGTGCCCCCTGTCCTTGCTCCATCAGTTACCAACTGGTATCATCAACTCTTAAGGACCACAGTTGTCCACTACTAAGGATCCAGGATCTGCAGTCTCCTTGATGGAAGCTGTGTCCTCTGCAGCAGTGCTTGATATTTGCTGATATTTCATGTGCAAAGCTCTCTTTTGCATGCAGATACCACTTTCATTGCCCACAACTAATGTATGGCATTCAGAGTTAAGCCTCTTTCTAAATTCCCTGCTGTTAATTAGAATTCTGCTAATAAGGACAGAAATAGCTCGAGCAGTTTGGGGTTAGAAAGTCCATGCTCTCCTGAACCATGAAAACGGAGGAATCTCCTCCGTTCTGACTCTGGCCAGAAAAGTCCTTTCAAAGACCATAGAAGGCATTTTAGTGGCTTCTAGTAAGTGCTGACTGTCCAAGTCCAGCATCAATAACAGGAAATAGCAGGAAACAGAAGCACCACGTCAGCACTACCAGCTAACCACATTTTGATAGCACATGCAGGAATAAAGTCCTCATGCTGAATTAGATCACAGAGAACTGAATCTTTACCTTCNTTTTTTTTTTTTTTTTGGTGTGTTAACATCATGAGCATCACACTTGGATTCACTTAGACACACTGATTCATTAGACGGCCCATGACCTTAATAAATTTAAATTACCAGGAAGGGGTAGTTTATACCAGCGTCTTAGTCATAGAAATGACTCATGATATCCACCCACACTAACCTTTGTTTGGTCTCTCCAAGTATGCCAGGGCTTGTCAGCCTTTCACAAATGGAGTTCTTTGATTCCCTCCATGAGAGAAGGACATCAAGGAAGTCTGATTGCAGGAACCAGCTCCCTGTGCAAAGACACAGAACAATACCGGTGACCTTGAGAAGCTGAGGACTTGTTTTCTGCTAGAACATGATGTGCTGCTGGAGGGAAGTGTCTCACGTGACATGAAGTGAGGTAAGAGTGCAGGAGGGGGGGAGCAGGGCTTGTGCTCTTCTCACAGGCTGCCAGACTGCTTCTTTGGGAAAATACTCCTAGGGGAGTTTCCATAAGCAGCGAGGAGCAGAGAGAATGTAGGGATTTTGTCCTTCTTCTGAGCACTTGGCCACATTCAAAAGTGAACAAAGGTACTGAAGCAAACATTAAAAGAAGAAGAATCCCAACACCTTAAAAATTTTCGTTCCTGCCTACCCTAGGAACTCCCACCATGGTCTAAAGCCATGACAAGAGATATTTCAGACTTCCTTGGTAACTATTTCTGGAGAAAAATACCTAAGAGATACATAAAACTATTTTAGTAGTGCACTGCTTTGGGCAGACAGGCAAAAACGCTCAGACCAGCCATAACTTGAGTCTGACAAGAGCCTTGAAAACTGCATCTTGACAGTCTTCCCAGATGACCAGGAGAGTCCTTGAAGGACTTCCCAAATTCTGATGTACACAACAGAACACACTGCGGCCCTGAGATATTACTTGAGGAGATCATCACAAGTTAAACACACCCCCCCACGCTCCCATGCAAGCTCCCTGTGCAAAACACAAAACAACACCAGTGACCTCGAGCAGCTGAGGACTTGTTTTCTCCGAGGACACGGTGTGCTGCTGCAGGGAAGTGTCTCACTTGACCTGAAGTGAGGTAAGAGTGTGGGAGGCGGGTATCAGGACTTTTTCTCAGAAGGGCCTCTTTTCCTCTGCCTCTCTGTTTATGTGCATGTCTGTTGCTTCAGATAATTTATTTCAGATAATTACCACTCTTAATAGCCCTGAATGCAGTCTTGTCAAGAGTTTTCCAGGTAGAAGAGTTTTTGCCCCTACATGTTATTTAGTTTCATGCTTTATCAATTGTACCCAAGCCCAGCAAGCAGCCAAGCCCTCAGCATGAGTTCTTTTTTCAGGTGGGTCATGGGAGGGTACGGGCTTGGACATCTCAGGCTAGGCTGCAGAATTTTTGACTTTGGAACTGGTCAGTGCGAGCAGCTGTCCACCCAAGACTTCCCAAAATTCTGAAGGAATTGGAAAAGCTGTAATCCGAGCAGGACTGTTGAAAGATATTCAGTGGGAAAATCTGCATCTGAAAATATGCTAATATATTAATCTTTTAATGTACTGATTTTTTTCAATTAAATGATTCATGCTAAAAAGTATTTCTCATCAATTGGAAACAATATTCACTTCCTTTCAAATCAGAAGAAATTAAAATAAATATAATTTGGTTTCCTTGTTTATCTCCTCAGTCAAGGAGGGGGAAGAAAGGAGGAAAAAAAACCAACAGAAGTTAACTATTTTCTCTGCAGCTACATTTTGGTTTGCATCAAGAAATATTTTTTAAATGCAAATCATTTCACTAAATATCAGAAAACTACATGAAGTATTCTCAGCAAAATGAAAGGCTGCCAGTTTGTTCAAAAGTTTTGACAGGCAAGATTTTCTATTATTTGTATGTTCTCATAATCTTAATTTTGGAGATTTAACATATCTCAAATTAAGACCTTTGTTAGAGACGGTCCAGTTTTTTGCTCACACCTGAATCATCGTATCACAAACTCCATTCTTCCTCACAGCCTCTGGATGAAAAGCTTTTCCAACGCAGAAATAAGGTCTTTTAGTCCTAGTTGTCATGTAGTTCATGCTACCCTTGTATATTTCAGAGATCACTTTGCTCGAGACAAAATTACATGCTCAGGACTTCAACACTCATTCTGCCACAGCAGACATTTCGTTTCTCAGAAATGATAGTCTATTTCGCTGCCCTGAATATCACACATCTTGACGCACACAGCAGAGGCACAAAGCAGAATAACCCAGAATTCCAGGAAGCATCTCCCAAGAGGTGGGGCAGGGATCAGAAGGAGCTCCTCAGGAATATTACACCATCCCAACAACCTTGGTTAGCTCTGAGGGCTTTGTTAAGGTGCAAAATCTGATCTGTCGTTCCACCATTACACTGCTGTCCATGCAACAAATTTGTTGTCTTTCTGGCCATATATAGAGCTCCTCTGAAAGCTCTGGCTTCTGACTTAACAAGGGCACTTCTGAGTCTCAGGTTTCATTTGAAAAGGAAGGAGTGGGGGCAGAGAGAGGAGGAGAGAAAGAGAAAGAGGGAGAAAAAGAAAAAGAGATGAAAAGAAGAAGAGAGGAAGAGAAAGAGAGAAAGAAAAAGAGAGAGAAAGAGAGAAAAAGAGAAAGAGGGAAAGAGAGAGAAAGAAAGAGAAAGAAAGAAACAGAGAGAGAAAGAGAGGAAGAAATAAAGAAAGAGAAAGAAAGAAAGAAAAAGAAAGAGGAAGAAAGAAAGAAATAAAGATAGAAAGAAAGAAAGGAAGAAAGGAAGGAAGGAAAAAAGAAAAAGAGAGAGAAAGAGAGGAAGAAAGAGAGGAAGAAAGAAAGAAAGAAAGAAAGAAAGAAAGAAGGAAAGAGAGGAAGAAAGAAAGAAAGAAAGAGACAAAGAGGAAGAAAGAGAGAGAGAAA
>VXAZ01004430.1:452406-468144 GCA_013399875.1 Gymnorhina tibicen | reverse complement strand
AAAGAAAGAAAGAAAGAAAGAAAGAAAGAAAGAAAGAAAGAAAGAAAGAAAGAAGAGAGGAAGGAGGAAGGAAAAGAAGGTGAAGGAAGAGCCCTTTGCAATCAGTCTGCAGTTCCAGCTGCATGCACGCCCCACAGCAGGCTCTGCTTATACCTTCTGAATAACTTTTCAGAAATGTTTAGCTTTCTCTATTGCCAGGGGCTGGGACACAGAAGAGAATTCAGGACACTTGGAGATGGCCCTGTCTTTTAGGCCTGGAGGCCTGCTAAATGGCTGTAGAGAGAATGTCCTGACTTATTTCCACACATGCACACACACACACACACACACACACACATGCACCCACAAAACCAGGTCAAATGATTCTGAAGGCAACCACAAGCTGGGGGGGGGAGGCACCATTTTTTTTTATATTTTTGTAGAGGATAGAGAGCTTGAAGAGAGGATTTTTGAACAATTAGAGCCAGTAAAGTTCATGCTTTCTCATAAGCTTGTCTAAGACCTACCCAGTCATTGCCTTGACATTTTGATTTGCAAAAAATCACCTGGCTACCCGAGGTGAGAGATGGTCTTGGGAGAGCACAGACTTGGTGTGTGAAATGATAATGTGTCTGATGGTCTCTCAGGGATCAAAACTGATAAACTAAACATGGTCTCGGCATTAAAAGAAAAAAAAAAATGAAGGCAGAACTACTTCCACAGAATTCAAACTTCAGGATTATAAAGGAGAACAATAAATAATAGTATGAACTGGAGATGAGAGATAAGATACAGCAAGATCTCATGAAATAATTAACAGACAAGAAACAGAGACAAAACCAAACTAGTCAGAGACAGACCCATAGTAATTACCAAATCAAGCATGTGGCCTTTAGAATGAGTGGGATCATTCATGTGTTACACAAGATTAAATGAATCTAAGAGTGCTATAAAACCGTGCACTGCAAGTGAAAGAATTCAGAGCAGGACAAAATTCAAACTCACAAACAGATGCTCAGTGAAATTTACTGTGAGTTCAGAGAGAAGCTCTGCTAAATCATTAAATAAAGACTTGGAATTCCTCAGTGAACAATTTAAAGCAGTGCAGAAGGAAGAGACACAATAAACCAGAACAAAGTGGAAGAGAATACACAAAACTCAGCTTGGTTCTGTGGCTAGACAGAGGTACCAGTTTGAATCTGCTCGAAGTCCCTCGGTGTTTGCATGTATTTGCAGAATAATGGGAAAGGCAACTAACAAAGAGGGAGGGTAGGAGGGGGAAGGAACATTGTGCCTCAAAAGGGAGAAAAGAAGCAAGATGAAGGAAGAAGAAAGAACATCCGAAGGGGACAAAGAGGAAAACAGTAAAGAAACTCATATTTGGAAGAAACAGGCAGCAGATACCACAGCAAGCACAAAGTGGCAACTCCTCCGGTTGGCACATCACCTCCCCTTGATCCACCCGCGCTCCCTGCAGACCTTTGCCTCCGTCAGGGCGGGTGACTAATGTGACCAGCAATGTGCCACTTCAGCCCCGAGTTCCCAACACCAACCCTCTCCCCGAACTCTGAAGTTAAGCAGTGTCCCCGGTGATTTGCATATGTGTGCCGTGTCAGGGGCTGTTCCCAGCTCTGTGTCAGCGTGTGTGTCCGCAGGAATGTGGGCAGCGGGCTGTCCTGCTGCAGCTTTTAATCCCTTTGTGGTCTGCCGAGTGCCTGCCAGCCTCCTGGGACTCTGTGAGCACCTTCAGGGGTTCTTCACCGGTTTAGGTTTCAGAAGAGGTGTGCGCTTCACCAGGGAGAGCGGCATGTGCTGCACAGCCCAGCCCCTGCGCGTAAAACTGGGTGCAAACCAACTCTTTTCCCAGCAAAACGAAAGTGCTTCAGGTCCTGGTGATAGAGGAGGAGTAGCTCGTCAGAGAAGCCTTGTGGTTCTTCTGCCACTGTCTAAACAAGGTCATGGAGACTACTCCTTTAGGCTGTTAATGCTCCTTTCAGTGTGCCACATTAGCTCCAGCCAGAGATTCCTGGATAAAGTTATTCAGAACACAGGGCTCCTCTGTGCCTTGTGCATTAAAGCAGCAGCATGGAGTACATGGCTGGCATACACAGCTGTGGGAAGAATGCTGATCTGAATCACTTGTGTTCACCCCAAGTTTGCCTTTATTCCACACGCCCTGAATTGTCTCCTCCTCCCGCCAACAGTCAACAAAAACAGAAAAATGCAAACGTGGCCATTTCTAAAATCCAAATTTTGCTTTCACCAATATTTGCACAGAACATGGTTTCATAATGGGATGAATAAAAAGAAACCTGCTACCTGCACAATTCCGTGAAGATACAAATTTTATAGGGCGGAGTGTGACCTGAAACTTAACTTTTTTTACCATGTTAAATTCATGGCTGTTCATGTCTGCTTGTTGATGCTTATCTACTTTCCTTGCCAAAGTATAAAAGAATTGTTTTGTGTCCACTAACACAAAACAAACTGCTGGAAGTTTAGCTGTCTTGCAAAATTAATTGCAAAATATCTGTGGGATTAAACACTTTGATTTAACTAAGTTGGAAACAACTGAAAATTTAATTTAGTCCCAAGCCATCATCACACTGTGTATATCAGGAAATACTATTATCATGATCAAAGTGTTTGGGGTTTAGATCTATTAAGTTATGTGTGCTTATTAACAAATTCAGCAGTGTAGTACAGCATAGACACCCTAACCTTGACAGTCCTTTCTCGAGTTAAAGTAGTCAAATTACTCCCTGCAAACTTGTAATTTGGAATTTTGTTCGTCCTACAGGGCGAATAACTGGTTAAACCCTTAACTGGCTACACAAATACCGCATGGCTTAAATTCAGATTCCTACAAAGGGAAGGTAGAGATGTTCTCAGTGTCAATAGGCCATGACTTCCACAAAGCTGGTGCACAGTAGCTGAGAGAGTGACCACCCACAGTGACACATTTTTACACTGAAGATGCAAGGAGGCCTACACCAATGACCTTTCCTGGAGACCAGGAGAATGAGGCTCAGTAATTCAGGATTTAGCCATTCAGGGAAGGTTTTTGGTCCCAGTTAATAAAGGGTCTCGCTAATCCAAAAGCTACAGACCTAACAAGAGTCCTGATCCAGCAGCAACTATGGTTCAGGGAGGAGCTGGGATTTTGCTTCGTTTGATGAGGAATTTATGCTGCTTTGAGCACTGTTTGCAAAAGCCCTTGGATACCGGGGGCTGTGCTCCCTCAGCCTTTGGCACCACGCATCCCTGAGCTCACAGGAGCCCTCTCGCAGCCCAAAGCTGCCGGGAGAGAGCAACGCAGCAGAAATTTTCACCTTGCTGTCCTCCCGTGGCCCAAACGTGCCCGTGTGCTGTAGCCCGCCCGTAGCCACGAGCAGGCGTTCACACACATCCCTCCCCGCAGGGGAGAGTTACTGCCAGAAATATAACGTGTTATGCAAACAACTTAGTCACCCAAAGAGCTTTATAAATGCATGATAAGTAGATAACACGGAGCAATAAAATAGACTTTGCTGGAGCAGCAAGGAAACACGCCGGCTTTCCGTTATGCCTTCAGTGCAAGAGCAGAAGCAGCCTGGTGAACCAGGTCAGCCAGCCCTACGGAGTTTTGCATGAGAATTTCACACAAGTGTACTACCTAAACCATTTCCTAAGGACATCTTCTGGTACTGAGATCACCCAGCCAGAAAGCACAATGATGTGGGGAGGTTCTTTCGGAAAGGGGGCGCTGGGGGAGAACAGTTTAAAGCAGAGGTGGTTTTCTGATCTTTTGAGGGGACAGAACATTCGGTGAGGGTGCAGCTTGGAGAAATAATATTGCAGTTGGGCTTTTGGAGCAGCTTTCAGGCCAGGCACCCTTTAACCTGCTGGAGAGCAGCACTAGTCACAAAAAAGATTCAGCCTATATGTGTATAATCACAGAGTCACAGGATGGTTCGGGTTGGAAGGGACCTTAGAGAACACCTCATTCCACCCCCCTGATGGTGTAAGGGACACATTTCCACTATCCCAGGTTGCTCAGAGCCCCATCCAAACTTCAACACCTCTGGGGATAGGGCACCTATAATTCCTTGGGTCACCCTGTGCCAGGGCCTCCCCATGCTCTGTGTGTATTTATGCACTTAAAAAATCAAACCTAATCCTAGTCTTTCTAGGAAGAATTGTATCCTGTCTAACCTGTGTGACATGCCCATGTCCCTTCAAGGCTTAATTCAAGGTATTACCCACGGTTATAAAGCACAGAGGAAAACCAAGTGCCAGGATTATTTGAGCCATCAGATGCGACGCAGTCGTGGTTATTTAGAAGTAATCACACTTCTGGCAATTTACAGATATTATCCCCTCCTCCTTCCAGTGGCATAGAGATAATAGTGAGCTACATATTCTGAGAAAAAAAGGGAGTGTGGCTGAGCAGGTACCTGTGTATTTCTGAACGTCTTTTCTGCTCACCCTCAATCAAAAGGAGGGTGAGAGAGTAGGCGCTGACCTGCAATTTCAGAGCAACAATGTTCCCTCAAACCTTTACAGCATTTACATTCTTCAGTGGCACATTAAAAAGCCTCTCGTTCTTAGCAATTTAATAAAATAACAAGTAGAAAGCCAGAGAGAAAAATGCGGGGGAAAAAAAAATCAGCCTCATCTTGATAGAATAAGAGCAGAACCAAAATCTTTCCGAGGCCACACTTACACTCAAATCGGACAAAATTAAAAACAGTGGTGTCAAACTCACTCCCAGACTTTTGGGAACCACTTGTGTCACTGGGAAGCAACTGAGAAAGGAATCCTTGTCCTCAGAGAAGGTGATACCAGAGAGAGAGGGCGCAAGGGAGTGAGCTTGTGGCTGCTCGTGGGTGTGTGTACAGGAGCCTGTGTTTGTGTGCTGGAGCTCACAAACGAAAAATTAGAGTGACAGCTAAAAATGCCAAAGGCAATCCAAGGAGACAAAAGGGGAATAAAGAGAAGGGAAAAGGAGTAATGGAAAATTCGATCAGTGGTGATACGGGGAGAGATGGAAACAACCAAGACTTTGCAACTGGGTGAAAGAGAAGATGAAGTAAAGGGCAGGAGCAGAGAAACAAAAAATAGGTATTACTCGGAAGAATATTACCACCCATTCTCATTTTATATTCGTCTGATGACTGCCACCCTTTCTGAGACAAACCCAGCAGTAATGACTCTTTCTTACAAAACACCTTTTTTCCTTCCTGATCCACAAAATTGCTTGCTTGCTATCTTACCAGTGCACATGCAGAGGAAGCTTCCTGAAGCTGTTTTCCTGTTTCAAGTGAACACCTCATAACCAGAGACAGGCTGAAGAGAGGCAAGAGCCTTACTCCAGAGAGCATCATCTTATATAATCATAATGTCAGTAGATCTAAATTCAAATTATGTGACCTGAATCACAGCTCCAAGCTGTGGAGACAAATCTTTGCCTCCTGAGCGATGGGCATAAGAAATTCCAGACTGGCATTCTTCAGCCCACCCTTAGAAAGCAATCTGAAATCTTCCTCTTTTCAAACTGTGGCTGGATACTGCCTTCCCAACCAGAACAAGAAGGCACCAGCTGAAAACAAATCAACTAAAATAGCTGAAATTAAACGAGAAAGTACAAAACAAAGCCACGCTTTGAGCAGAGGAACCACTTGGGAAAGAAAAAAAAAAAAGAAAAGAAAGACGAAAAAAAGTATTCCGGTCAAATCTTCTAGGCTAGGAGGAAGAAAATTTATTCAGTTTCCTGAGTTCAAACACACTGTGTGAGTGTGCTTTCTCTCCAAATGTCATTGGAGGGCAATTAGCTTTTTGAGATTTCAGCCCCAAAAACTGAAGGAACTTCTAAAACGTGCAACTTCAGCTCCCCTCTCCCAATTCCCCCCACAACCAAAACCTCCACCCTCCATTAAATTTTCGATATAAAATGCAACCACAGGCAGCAAGATGGCTGGTGTTGAAAGAAACATGGCTAAGTTCACAGCTCAGCAAGCCCAGACTTTTAATCAGTTACCTCCTAAGCTTTTTTAAAAGGTTTCCAAAGTCTTTGCACACCTCAGCTCAGCTGTACTAACCTGGCCCGACTGAAGGAGACCAACTTGTGGGTACACAGAGGCACTAATGAGCATCAAACTGGCTGGAATCTGACTTTTCAGCACTATTCGACGAGAAAACATAGATTTCATTGGTCTGGTTTACCATTTCTTCATCTCAGGTGAAAGAGGCACTTTTATATCACTAAGTGGTTCCCTGTCCACAAGCAGGTGGACATTTTTTCTAGCAAAATTGGTTCTTGTTTCAGGCTTGGAGAAACGTGATAAAGCAGAAACCTCTCTGATCAGTATGGTACCACAAGGAAATGTTATTGCAATATCTGCTTGGCAGGTTGGGAAATACTATATTGACCTGGCAGAGCAGAGTATAATGTTTTGTTGCAGCAACGTTTTGCCTATAATTTCAGCAGAGGTGATATCTAAATTTGAAGCAATGAATATAAAAATGACTGATGCACATATATCTGACTGATGCGTATATAAGACTGATGCATATATATAGCCTAAACACTACCAAGTAACACAGACATTAAACTGCTTTTTGCATAATCTCCCTTCTAGTAAAAGTTTTTGCAAATAGATCACAATAAGAGGAATAGAAACACAAAAATTTACGTATTTATCGTTTACTCTTTGCTTCACTGGCAATTCGCTTTCTCAAAATTAATCTCTCGTACTCAACTTGGTGTTCTCATTTGAACAATGAACAGAATTTCCATCCACCAATAATATTGAAAATTATACACCTTAATGAACACCCCAAGAATAGGTGGACTTTCATACAGGGGACTTTCACCAACTTCTGAATTCAAACCCATGACTTTCTGACATTTATGGTATCACTCAATGATGAAAAATGACATCGAGGATTTCAGCTTAGTGCAAATTTCGATGGAAGCAGAGATAATCTCTTGGTGAAAGGAGCCGTGTGATAGATGCACCACAACAAACTTTCTGAAGATCTTGGCCTGATAGCTTCAGGAAAGGCTGCCTCTTCTAGAAAGGTGGTCTGAGATAATCCAGGAGGGTGTTTAGAGATCTGAAGAGGGATCCAGCTTCTTTGAAGGAGAGCCAGTGAGTGTTGAAATGCCACTTACTTCTGAATGACGTCAATGTGGAAAGAAGTCACCTGGGCAGTAAGTTCGACCACGCTTAACTCCTTCTTGTTTATTTCATGGCTCTCCCCCCAGTCACTCACAGACAGAGGATGGCACTTAGGGATCTGAGAGAGTACATGAAAGGGTTAAAAGGACTGTTTAGGAGCAGCAGGGTGATGCATTACCACATCTATTGAAAGCAGATGAATCCCATTACCACCCATCAGAGCAAGCTCCTGCCTCTGCTCCCTGGGTGAAAATGCTGTAGTTTGGTAGACGAAAATTTAGAAGGGAGAAGGACATAAGTAGCCAGGATGAGTGTTCCACCTGATATGAGCAGTTAGGAGAAGGAATGACAGTGAAAGGAGGTAATGTATGCATCTTCCACAGCACTCCATCGCTTGTTATGGAAACCTTGTTAGCAGATGAAAGTGACAGGTGAGGTTTAGCTCTGTGAAAAACCAGCACAAACATGGTATGATGACTGCCAAGGCAGGGGAATGGAGCAATCTGTGAACAGGCTTGGAATCCACAAATAAAACAGGTACTGTTTTGTTCTTAAAATCCAAAGACAAGTAGAAGCACAGAAACTACCAGACCAGGAGGTAGGGAAAAAGAGAAAGAAAAAAAAGATATGTACATTTAAGCCCTTGGCCTGTAATATCAACGGGTACTCACAGGAAAAAAAAAAAAGAAAAAAAAAAGAAGAAAAAAAAGGAGAAGAAGCATAACATGTCACCATGCACTGTTTACATCACTTACATTCATAGTAAATGACCTTTCCCACGAATAAAATGCCTTTGAGCCTGCCCATGACTAATTTCCAATGTTGTTGTGATTTTAACCTTGGCAGTACAGGGAAAATGGTCACAGCAGACTCCAGTTCCAAGGGAGCAGAAACAGCTTTGCTCCACCACTGTGACACTCTCATTTTTAAACCAGCCTGCAAATTATCTCAGCTACCAAGTTCATTTAGGAAAGTCCCAGCAATCCATGGCATGAAGGAATAGTTCCACAAAATCTGCTGGGATGAGGTCTGTGAATATCTGCTGTTGCTATTGTGCAGGAGACCCAGATTCATCTGTAAAGATCCCTTACAGAGGCATAATCTTCACAAGTCAGAGTCATGTGTTTGTCTGACACACAGTGAGAAGAAAGCATGGTGTGCAAGACCAAAACATAGTCCTTTGCTTTGGCTCCTCTCAATTCTTAATCCTTTTTTCAAACTTGAAAATTAATTTGCATAATTTTCTGCTCCAATGACTTTCAAGGATTAATTGTACTTCTGAAAGGGACAGGAGCAGTTTTGACATAAATGGGAGGCAGGAAGACAATGGGGGAGCCTGTAAGTTTCTGATCTCCTCCTATGACATAAGTACAAGGAGTATCCAGTGTAATACACTGGGATGGCCAAAATCCACTTCATTTCACTTCCTGTCACCCTGGCCCTCTGCAAATCTTCACGTTTAAAGTCATTCATGTTCAGTCATTCATTTTGTGTTTGTTACATCTGAGGTTCATCGGTCACTTCTCACTTCTGCTTTGAGGGGAATCTGGATTTTGATGTTTTTACACATGACTTTTTTCTTGCATTGCCTTCAGTAACAGTGGAAAATCGCCATTGGTATGTACAGAGAGAAGTAACAGAGACTGTCTCAGATGCTCCTTGGTGAAACCTCTCTTTCTGTTAAGCCCATGCACTTTTCTCCTCTCAGAATCCATCAGAAGTGCGCAGCAGGGAAATGCACAACCCTCACACTCTCCCACAGCCTGTCTGTTCCTCCTGTCACACGGCGTCTTTTCACAGATCACTTTGTCTGTCCTTCTCTGAACTTTGCAATTCTTCCCCGTGTTTTTGGGAAGAAGCAGGAACCTGCCACCAACAGACACTCAACTACGGCTTGGCAGCTGCCCTCACTTAGGTGAAACTGTGTTGGTATCTGTCACCTCAGGACCTGGTCTCATATTTTCAGCCTGGAGGTATCTAATCCAAAGCCTTCTAGGTTAGCCATCAAGAGATAATGTCCAGGTGCTGGCTCCAAAATGACACATCAATCAGCAGAATCAAAATAACATGAATTTGCCATGATTACGTGAGATACAGATAATTGTGGTCAAATCTGCATTGCTTCTCATGGTAATTATAAGGATTAACATACTATTACAATTACAGTGCAACTGTGTGGATGTTGTATTACCAATATTATAGGTTTCCCCTGAGAAGGAAGCTGAAATGGATGACCTCTAATCAACAGGGAGGCCAAACAGTCTTACTGTGCCACAGGAGAAAAATGAAATCGAAATTTGAACTGTTTCAAATCTGGGTTGCCCTTCAGATTCTGTAAAACAAAGTAATGGGGATTTTTCTGCCCTCTCCTCTCCTCTCCTCTCCTCTCCTCTCCTCTCTTCTCCTTTTTCTCCTTTCTCCTCTCTCCATCCCATCCCCTATGAAAAATTATCTCCACTGTTATTTCTTCCCATTCAGTGTTCTCAGTGAAAGATGTCTCACACAAGATCTATTTTCCCCAGAACTGCTGGTCTGCCCTCAAGTTGCCATCCTTCAGCAGGTGGCTTCCCATCTGCTGAGCTAAGGTAAATGTCTCTTAGTCCACACCAGGAGAAAGCTAGTTCAGCTTAGCACAGTCCACTGTGAGACAAATCCTGCCAAAGTAATTGCCATCCTGACAGAGAAAATCCTGCTTTATCAGTTGTGACTTGTCTCTAACCCCTCACTGGTTGCCAGAGTGAGTACTATGAAAACTGCCAAGTAATCAGCCTGCAACTGAGTTGAGCTATGCTTACTCAGTGGGGAACTAGAAAACTAAAATATGTCATCATCTTTGAGGTATCCAAAATTCATGAGCGAGCCCACCCGAAGGCCTGAATAATTTTAAGCAAATCTTTTCATTCTTCATTTGCTTTCTGGTGTGAAGGCCTGAGGAGGTCAAATTTTTGAATTTTTACAGCCACTAGGACTAGAAACAGACTTTCTTTTTTCCTTTCCATTGGAATCAGGGACAATCCTGTCTCCAATGGCCAAATCATTGAATTTTAAATGCTCAACCTTGCTTCACTGTCTACATGATAACCAACCCCTGAAATATCACTGGAAGCAGGCTTTACAGAGAACCTTCCAGAAGGACTGGGAACTTCCTCCCGTTCCTAAAGAATGATAGTGGCACAAAGAAACCCATCCCGCTTTCATGCCGAGGAAACACCGCTGCAGGGGGAACCTTCATGGTTGGATTGGATTTTATTTTCATCCTCCTGAATAGACAAAGGTTCTTGCAGAAATGTTTTAAGATGTGCATTTGGCACGAGCCTTGGCTTGTAGACCATGCACCCAGTGCATCTTTCATATGCCATGTATTTGATCAAGCTCCACATCCATGGGAGGAAGGATGCCTGTGCTCAGTCAGGAGTTACATGGGGGCTTAGAAAGAGAGGAAAAGGTCTGCTTTGGTTAACAGTAGCAAGCAGGAAATCTATGGGTTTGAAGATGGCAACCTGATGTTTTCCAGGTGAGCTTTACTGAGAGGAGGCCTGGAATGTTCACCAGAATTTATCAGTTGCCAGTTACAGGAGTTAATTTTATTCAGAGGAGGAGAGACATGCCAAGGGGAACATATGGCACAATAAACTCCTGGTGGGTGGAATGCATTTTTGGACTGAATGCCAGAAAAAGCCATGATCTGCCTGAGGGCTTGCAAAGCATTTTGGTGGGACCTGCTCTTCACATTGGCCTTTTCATTTCTCCAGGCTGCAGCTCTAATGCTTTCCATCCAATTCTTCCCCCCCCGCCCCACAAAAAAACTCTTGATTTGTTCCACTCAAAAGACAAGATTATTAAGTGACTCTCTGAGGGTTTTTTGGCAGTGTAAGAACAGACATACTGGATTAGGCTGCAAATCCCCCTGACTCAGCAGTGTCTCCATGAGAGGAAACAGTACCAGTTGCCTAAGGCAGGGTGGAAGAGCAAGGAAAGCATGTGACACTTCTCACATTCCACCTTCCTAGGTCCTTCACAAAGCTTGCTTTGTGTCCCTAGTAGCATTCCCGGTTGGATTTCACCGAATGCACAGATGAGGAGAGGCAGCTCACGAACCAGAGCAACCAACCTGCTTCTGTGTATGGTTGCTACCTGCTTCACCTTCAGCAGGCAAAGGGAAAGCTTCTCAACAAGAGCTGAGAGTTGCTTTTGGTTTATACAAGCGCATGATATTTTCTGAATCCTTTCGAACAGTCCGTCTTCTGGTCTTTCTACATGGGTTATCTCCCCTCAAGAATTTCCTTCGTCCCACTCTTGGGGGTTATCATTAACTCTGACAGCACTGAGAGTCTACTGTTCCTCCAAACGTTACTTCCAGGAAAAGAGCTTTCCCTTGTAGACATGTTGCACAGGTCTAGGGAGAACTAGAGCAGACAAAGTTGTTTAAAGACTTCTTTTAAGTTTGCAGTGCTGGTAAGCAGCCTGCTTGCTTATGTTGTTGCTTTAACTTCTGCTGCTTGCTGCAGAGCACTGTGAGCTGCAGAGCCTCTCAGGCACCACAACACAACAAGTACTTTAGACTTTTTCACAGCTCTCAGCACATGGTCTGCCAGTTTAATTTGGGCTGAGTAGCACCTCACTGCTTGCATAACCACTCCGAATTCAGAGGTGGCAGAAGCAAGTCTGGGGAGAATCACAGCTTATCACCCTCTTAGATCTTGGCACTTCCATCCTTAATGCCTCATAATGTCATTAAGAGGTGCAAGCACTCAGGAGTTCCTGGACCTAATGGCCAAACAGGTCCATTATGTGACTGGCTCCTATCAAGGTGTGCATGAGGTGTACCTTGTAATGTCACCTCAGGACAGCCTTTTGTAGACTGCATATAATTATTACACCCATGTGTTTGTCCCAGTTTCTCTGCTCTGGACACTGCCTGCTGTCTGAGCAAGGGGATTTCAGGGGAGATGAGGGAGCACAAAGAGGCCACAGGCCTACAGCTGAGAGACCAAGTCCAGTAGGACCAGACCCTCAGCTGGCATAAACCACTGTTGTGAGTAACAGTGAGGTGGGAATTTCCACTGCTGCTAGACCAGCCTGGGGAATAGGAAGAAAACAATCTTTAGCTCACTCTAGTAACACTGAACCAAAAAAAAGGGTCAGAAACCAGTGAAATCTGCATTATGGTGTGCAAAGTGGATTACTTGCACTCAGCTTCAGCTGAACACTGCCCACATACACCAGTGTACGCCCTTCACTGACAATGAAAATAGAGTGCAGACAGTGGTTTACACAGGAGTCTACCAGACGTAACCATTGAAAATGTGTGACAGTGCCTCTGGTCCTGGAGGTATTGATGATCCTTCAAAGGAGCATCTGCTGTTTCACATCGGGGAGAAAAGAGGTCTGTGTGACCAGGCTCTGCACTAAAAGGCACATATTTGTTTCAAAAAACCCGATTTACTGACTAAAGCCAAACCTTCAGGTGGTGCTGGCAAAGTTAAAGGAATTGTACTGACTTATACTCACGAACCACGTAATCTGTTGAGGAGAAATAGGGAGATAGGGGCAGAGGCCTCCTTCCCCTGCTTCAGCTCCACACTGTGGCGTTTGCCACCTCCCAGACCATTCAGGGGCGTTCAGGTTACTCGAGTGCCATTTCAGCTGCCGCATTCCAAGATCTCCAGGCTGGCAGAGACTTGCTGACAACCCTACAGCAGACTCTAAATGATAGGGCTGTCCAGCAGGGCTGCACTCCCAGGAATGTGTTCTCTTAAACCAGACAGAACCAAGACCCGAGCTCTTGAATGCTCTCAAGTGCAGCACTCCAGCAACCACAGGCATTCCGAGACATTTCTGCAGGACAACCACAATCCTGTGAATATCTCAAGGAAAAGCAGACACAGGTGAATTGCTGAAAAAGGCTTCTTCTGAGGCTGAAAAAATACCTTCTTCATAGGCCCATGCACACACACACAAAAAAAAAAAAAAATCCCAAACAAACAATAAACAAAAGAAACAACCAGGGGGGAAAAAAAAAACCACCAGAGGAAACCACACCAGCACTAAGTCTGGCCTTGGATAAATTGCAAAATGTCTTCTTATTATAATTACCAAGATCCCTGAGGGTACATCTAATTGAATTAAGGGGTGTCTCTACTTGCATACTTAGTGGCTGTAGAGCTGTCTTCAGCTTCAGTCTGTGGTCCCGTAATCAGTGTCCAGAACATGCACAAGACGCCCTTTAATTTGGTTATAAGTAGCCCTCGGGGAACCGTAGAATTAAACAGTATCATAAGGTTCTAAACATGGTCTGTACAAGGGCTAATTCCACGCTCCCGCTCAATAGAGGATTTCTCAGCCTCATCAAAGTTTTATGCTAAAATTTTTGGCTAATATTTTGAAAGCATGTTACTTCATTTGACCTAAATGACTTTTGCACATGTTCATTTCCATTTTACTCTATCAGCCTGTTTAACATAATAGCATATTAACAGTACATTTGAAAGAAGAGTCAGTGGTTTGGAGTCAGTCCAAAGCAGTCACAGCAGCAGGAGAGAGCAATAAGAGTTCTGAAGAAGGAAAATCAGACTTGAGTCCCCATTATTTCTTTGCAAAATGCAAATATCCTTGTGCACAAGGGATGTTTTGGCACAAGAACATAATGTTATTTGTACCAGATTACCAGATTATTTCCTGGAAGATGGTCCCTGAGAAGACCAGACTGCTGCAAATGGTGCTTCACAACTGGAAAGTGCTGATAGAGCAAATACTTGAAATTATTATGTCTTTTAACATGTGTGCAAGTAGTACATTTTTATATAGTATTGTTCTGTACCGTTCCAGTATATCCATTCAACAGCATGTGTGTGGACAGGCAATAGACACAATTAGTGGAACCCCAGGCCATTAAACTTTTTTTATTAAATCTTGTTGTTTATAACTTTGCCAAACCCAACACACTTATTCCATAATATTCTTCAGTGATTATCTGCCTGAATTTAATTGATTTGATTTTTATTCTTTATTGAATGCAAAATAGCTCAGTCATTTCCAAAAGTAAACTGTTAATCTTTTAACAGTGATTATATTGAGAGTGTTGATACTCACCAAAGAAGTAGAATATGTGAGTTTATGACCAAAAACAAACAAACAAAAAAGTTTCACCATTTAAAATAGAGTATGCATTTACTTATGAGGGGTTAGTGGTTCATAAACTTAAAATGACAACATTCATCAGCCAACCCAAGCAACAGAACATTTGAAGTGAATTTGGGACATCTGTATACATTTGAGGCTTTCAGCTGTTGACCAGTGCTGGATCATAAAGCAAAACAAAAGAAGAGGGAGAGTGTGCCTGGATGGAGCTTGCCAACAATGGATGTTGTGGAAAACCCTATTTCCAATAAGGAAGCCAAGATCAGAAAAGCTTTTCAGCAAAAACCTTCTTTACACACCAGCTAGGAAGCAACGCTGATGACGAGGAAAACCTGACACTTTTAGCTGGGTTTGCCACAATTTGCTCCCTGTCAAATCCCAAATAACACCAAAAAATTGGGATTGTTCAGCCTGGAGAAGAGAAGCTTTGGGGTGACCTCACTGTGGCTCTCCAGTGCCTGAAGGAGCTACAAGAAACACGGAGGAAAACTATTGGCAAGGGGTGGAGGGACAGGACAGGGGGCAATGGCTTCAAACAGGAAGAGAGTAAGTTTAGATCAGATATTAGAAAGTAATTGTTCGCTGTGAGGTTGGCGAGACCTTGGCACAGGTTGCCCAGAGAAGCTGTGGCCGCCCCTGGATCCCTGGAAGTGTCCAAGGCCAGGTTGAGATGGGGCTTAGAGCAGCCTGGGGTAGTGGAAGGTGTCCCTGCCCAGGCAGAAACATCTGTGTGTACCCAAGGGCACAACTGCGCTCCTAAGTTTTCTTCTGAACCAGCACGGGATGAAGTAGGCAAGGCACCACGGGGCTCGTAAACTCCAGCCCAGGGCTTACTGTTAAACCAGAGGATCTCACAAGAACAGCTGCTCCAGGCTGCTCTGTGAATCACAGAACAATCCATGACAGCCAGAAAACCCAAATCACCAGAACCTACTCGCTGGCATAGGGAGAGGCAAGGGCAGAAAAGGGAAATTGCCACTATTTTAGGTACAAGTACAAGCAGGGAATTTATCAAGCATGAGCCTCTGTCTGGACATAGGAAGCAGTCCAAACTGTACACTGTGGAAGAAAGAAAATCTATTTTTTGTCAAGGTCCTCTTAAAGAGCGAGAGATAATTTTCATGCACAAATATAAACTAGTAAAACAACACAATATATGTCAAAACTAGAGAAAGAGAAGCAGACCTTTTTTGAAGCAGAATTTTTTTTCTGTTTGCAAGAACATCGGCATGGCCATATCAGTAAAATGCCATGGGGAGGTGTTTTGTGGGTAGAAAATATCTGTCCTGTAATTCTCACCTAATCATGCAGAGTTACAAACATCCTTACCACATTAAGAGAACCATTGTTCTTTTATCAGATTTCTACTCTAACCCTCAGTTCGGGCTTGGTAGATAACACCTGCGTGAATGAGAACCACGGTAAGTCCTTGAAGCCTCGCAGAAACCCCCCCCCC
>VXAZ01004430.1:411848-452341 GCA_013399875.1 Gymnorhina tibicen | reverse complement strand
GGTCCCTCAGCCTAAAATGCTCTGCTTATCAGCTTTCTCACCCCTTTCTTTGTGCAGGATTCAGAACGGTTCATGGGAACATTGCAGATGGTCCCTCCCAAGGGAACAACTAATTGCACAAGAGGAATTCTTTTCCTGTCAGCTTTATGACTTGAAATAATATGGGCAAACACACCAACCATCTTCCTCTGGTTGCTAAGAGATCTTAAATTCCAGGCAGTGAAATGGCACAGTGAGGTGTGTGGCTCCATGGTTGTGTTGTGAGTGGTCCCATGTGTGGTGATGTTATATTGACTAAGCTCTAGAGCTGCTCAGACATTTTCTTTTGACACAACAATTTTTCCCCAGGAAATTCCAAATCACTGGCACAGAACCTGCCCAGAGATTGCGCTGACATCAGCACGAGATATTCAAGAAATGCTCCTGCTTTTAACTTCCAAACAAACCTCTGTGAAGGAAACTCAAATCCCCACGCCTCCGCTGTGCCCCTGTGTCCCTCTTTACCCTGCAGCTTCTCCATCCAAAAGTCAGCTGTGTAACATGGTCTGTTTTGAAATCCCTTCTCCCAGCCACCAACACTCAAGCTTTTGGGTACTTTGGTTTCCATTTTGGGGGGATTTTGTGTGTCTGTGTGTTGTTCTGCCCACCCCAGCTACCTACCCCAAACTACTGTAGGTTAAATAGCAGAGATGTAGGGAGAAGTGGGGACCTGCTCCCACTCTCCTGGCTCAGGGATTTTTTTTTTTCCTAAGGCATTGTTGGAAATCAGAAGCAGCAAAGCCAGGAAAAAAAACGTGTCAGAAAGGCCTGTGTCAACATTAAAATTTTCCAAGAATCTATTATTTTTGAAAACATGTTCTCCCCGTCAAATACACACTTAAACTATTGAAAATTAGGAAAAAAAAAATAAAGATCTGTAGTGACAATTGTCATGATTAAGTAAGCACAAAGGAATTGTGCTGGCCTTCAGCATAACCCTGCAGGAGAGCTGCAGGTTCACCTCTGCCTGACAGAACCAAAAATGTTGAACCATATTTTCTAAATGTAGAAGGTTGCCTTGCTACAGAACCCACCAAAATCTATTGGAGCACAAGAAGAGTGTACTTACTATCACATTTTAAGCTGCCATACTCAGTGGTCTGTAGAAATAGATATTGGAATAGCACACAAGAGTGTGGAGAAACTCAGAAGCAACTTGCTGCTCACTTCTCCTAAAGTATCATTTACATGGTGTATATTCTTCATTTCCATAAAATACAGTAGAACAGTTTAATTTTTGCATCACTCATTAATTAAGGACAAAAACCTCAAACCAAAAAGAGAGCAGAAGAGGCGTGTTGCTTATTAGAAGCCTTTCTGCACCTACATTTCTTACTGTTCCATCAGGAAGCCTGATAGAGTAAAACCATCACTTTGTAACTTGACTGGGATGTGTTTTGTGAAACATGGTGAATAGCTCCAGCTTTCCCTAGGATTTCAACACATGCATTTGTTTAAAAAGCAACACACAAAAATAAATCCTCTGCTCCCTTCACACCCATTCAGCAGCACTAAGGTCACAGGTTGCAGGGACTGAATCGAGCCCAGAATTCTGCCAAAAGGCTGTCCAAATAAACTGGTTGATTGTTGCTTGTTGTACAAATGACAAATTATCCTTGAACAGGCAGGTACATGCACTGGGGCTCTGGCTGGGGAATCTTGGAGGCACAGTTTGGCTTCCACATGCTCCCGAGTGTTGCAGGCCTATTGCCTTAAACACATCTGCACATCTGAAAAGCACGACACAGCTCTCGGCTTTCCAGCCTGGTCTCCTGTAACCCTGCCCAGTCTGGATGACTTCATTAGTCAATTGTCATGGATTAATACAAAACCATGGTTTGGATCCCCCCCCACTCAAGCTGCTGTTGTATTTTTGCCACTGTTTCTACATATTACAACAAAGCCTCTGTAGGGTCTGGAGTGTCTTCCATGTGTGTGCCATACGAGAACCATAACGAAGTTACTGTTCTAACTCAGAAGAAAACTGAGATGACAGCTGAGAAGAAGTGTCCAGTGTTTGCAGTGAAACCTTTCTGCAGTCATCGTTAGGAATCTCCCCCAGACTTTTCCAGTGGAAGGAATTTTTTTGGTGTGTCCAGATTTCATTTCACATCTAACTTGAAGTGTGGAAATAACTCCTCTAACAGAGAAGGCCACTGTACATTTTGCTTTAATTTACTCGTAAAAAAAAATTTAAAAAAAGGTAGTATCAAAGCAGCCAGCTGGTGCCATTCCAGTATGCAGAAGTTCACCATTTTTAAGAGAGCACAACAGGAATGTGCACACACATCCACTTTTCCTACACATGGCTGAGAGATCCTGACCCCACAGCCACACAGTCACAGAAACCTCACACCTCACCCTCAGCATATTATTAGGACTATCAGGAGTATAAATTATCCTTACTTGAGGAACACACTGGAAACTGTAGTAAATAAAATCGCCATGTGGTGGTTCATGATGCCTTACTTTGCTCTTACAGTGGTTTTGCTCTTTGCAGTGATTGCCGTTTCATTAATTAAATCTCATTTCTACCTTTTAAGAACCAAATACTTGTATTTCTCTGTCCTCTACATTTCATTAGCAGACCTTGGTAGAAAGGTATTAAACAAGGCATCTGAAATTCCTTACATAATTTAAAATTTTTTTTATAAAAAATACAATACAAAATAGTCTTTACCCAAGAATTTTTAGTGAGAATTGAGTAATCCAGATCATACTGGGTAGCACTGATTGTAAGACAAAGGAAGAGAGATCTTCAACAGCATTTTTAACATCAAGAAGAGAAAAATTTTACAAGTCACAAGATGTTCTTAGGTATCTTTGATTTTTACTTGAATTGCAATCCAGGAATTAAAGAAAGTTTTTGAAAAATGCCCTTGATCTTAACCCTAGGCAGGTATATAAATAGACTGACATGGACAGTAACAGCATAACCAAAATATTACACTATTTTCTGGAGGTGCTAAGCCCTTTACACGTCAAAAACTTTCAAACTTTAAATAAACACCTTGAAAAATTAATTTCTTCACAGTTCCTTGTGAAACGATACCTTTTCTTCTTTAACAGAGCATTTTTTTTTCCCCTCTCAAAGAGAATATTTGTCACGTATATCACACCCACCAAGCTCCTGCCATCCTTTCTGTCCTTACCAGAGAAGCTGCGGCTGCCCCATCCCTGGCAGTGTCCGAGGCCAGGTTGGATGGGGCTTGGAGCCACCTGGGATAGTGGAAGGTGTCTCTATGGCAGGGGATGGGACTGGATGAGCTTTAAGGTCCCTTCCCACTCAGATCAACCTGTGATTCTGTGACACAGGGTCTCTACGGGTATTTGTTGCTCAGGAAATACTATGACTTAAGGATTGTAGAAACCACAGCTGAGGTTCAGCATCTCCTGACTTACTTTACTTTTGAAGTGCAAAATCCTGTCTCTGCTAGGGCAACATTTTAAAGAAAATCCAGTCCAATGTATCTCAACTGATGGTGAAACCATCATTCCTGAACCAAAGCAGAGACAGGAAAAAAACTAGGATCCAATAGGATCAAATATACTCTCTTGACTCCTGATTACTTTAAGTTTAAAGCTATCTATTTTCTTTATCACATTTATGGTGAACCAGCCCCAAGACTTTATTACACCAAACTGGGTTTTTGCATGAAATCAGTAAGAAAATGTAGTAGTTGGATTTGTCTGTAAGGTTTGATCTGCAGACACTTGGTCACGCATGAAAAGCATCCAAGAGGGAACTGGCAGAGCATAATGACATCATCTAACCAACTAAACCCAGCTTGAAAATATTATTAATGTTCCATGCTTTCAATTTTTTTCCCATATATCCATGCCTTATATATTCAATTTAAAATTAACTTGCAATGAAAACCCAGGGCAAAATTGTGGCCTGGTTGATTTCTTGCACAAATGCTTAAAATCTGATTTTAGGAAGTGAATGGGAACATTCCATGAACATCATTGAATTAAAACTGACTTTTGAATTTCAATGAATACTCACAGGCTTTTTTTTCCCATTTGCTCTGGTATGCACATACCACTCATTCTTGGCTGAGACCTGCAGAGCTGAACACATTAGACATGGTGACTACTAAACATGGCTGGTCTTTGAATCTCTCCAAATTATAGATCAGGACACGAGCAACCAAAAATTACTGTAATTATGGAAATGTTGAACTGTACCTAGTTAAGTGTTTATACCTCTCAAAGAGATCTGCTGAGAAATGCCCTGCGTGCACACAGAGGAACAAACTGCCTACCTTAGAATTTGACTTAAGCGCATTTTAAAAACATTAAACCCCGTCATTCTCAAACCAAAACACACTTTCAGCGGTTTCCAGTCTAACTAGTTGTTTTCTGCACTAGTTGAAAAAACAGTCACAGAAAGTTTTTGATGTGAATGCCATGCATGCTGCTCCTCTGCATGAAAATGGTGATTACGCTTCTGCAAGAAACCCCCACGTAATGCTTAATTCTGTCAGCTATACCAAAATATTTCAGTCTGCAGGGGACATGGCCGTTCAAGGTAAATTTCTGAAGCAGCATTCCTCTGTCACACACATATACACATGGATTTCTGTAGCCTTCCTCTGGGTAAGCAGACTTTAGAATTATTTTCTCCCTCTCCCTGTAGCCAAGGAAGAAGTTTGTGTTTACTTGTCAACTTTTTTCCTTGGTTCTGTAAATGGGTTTCCACACAAAGTTGGAGCATGTGTAGAAATCTGTAGAAATTGAGAGATTTTTTCTCATAAACTTATTCTTTCCAGACCAGCAATGCTTTACTGTAAAGTTTTAATAATCAAAGTTAGAAAAAAAGAACAAGTCAGCATATCAACAACAGATAATGAAAAAAACACCTAACAGTTAGAAGAAGAAGAGTTAGAAGGACTCAGTGGGACAGGTTTTGACAAACACCAGGTTTCACTGTGTAATGGAAAATCTCACCTATTGTTTTCATTCCGATATTTAAATTCAGAAAAAGCAGCTTGTTAGTTCAAGAACACAATATAGTCTCTCTTTGACTAAGGTTTGATTATAATGAATTTCAGGGATTATTTCAAGATTACGTCAAAGCATTGGATACTTTCCAAAGAGAAGGTTTTTTTAAGTCACTCCTCAGTAATTTCAAAAAAACTCCAGAATTACTATTCGGTAAATTGCTGTACAATTGAAATCTAAACCAAGCCTGAACGCAAAGGCGTGAAGAAAATGGGAGACAATACAAGGTGCTGCTGCCCCACCACAGGGACAAAACCTTCTCTTGGTCAGAATTGCCCACAAAGGAGCAGAGCTTCTGCCCACAGAAATCAAAACGTCAAAAGCCTCCATTCTGGTAAGATAAAGTTCCGTTTTTCTGTTCGGGGAGTTTCTGCACGCTGAGGGCACCAAGCTTTGCAGAGGGGACAAAGAGAAGCCGGGCAGGGCCGCTGTGTGCTCTGCAGCCCCGTCGGCGCAGAAGACAAAAGATGTGCCCTCACTGAAGACTTTGCTGGCTTATTTCTGCATGAAGCTATAGAACCTTGACTTCGTGTGTCTCCTCTTCGTTCAGAATAACTTCTTCCTGCAGAGGAGACTTCACCCTTTCAGGCAATCCAGGGAAAGATAACTTCTTTAAGCTGGGATACTGATGGCTGTGCCCGCGAGAGCAGCCCTGACACCAGGTTTTCCAACGCGTGTTTTGCTGTCTCCACTGAACTTTAGGAGTTCTTCAACTCCTGAATTATTGGAGCCTACTGACTTTTAGAAATGTTCAAATGTTCAGCAAGACCATCCTTTTTGGAAACAAAGATACAAAGCCATTATCTGTCTTACCCCTCTACCCTAAAACTGGTTCAGGAAAACCAAAACTATTCCTGTCAAAGGTTCATTAAATCCTTTCTGCAAGACCTTGCAGTGGTGGAGACCCTCCAACAGTTATAATCCATTCCCAGCTGTCTTCAGCAGCACCAAGGGGATGTTTTGTAAGACTCTGAAGGCATCCAAGTAAAAGACCAAAAAAAAAAAATTAAAATTAGCGCGTCAGAGTTGCAACCACACCATGTGAGTTTAACTCACCCTAACTTCATAACTTGTGTATCTGCATCTGCTGTTCCGTGCATTAAAGTACACCGGGGCTGATTGAAAATTAAAGGGGTTTTCTACAAAAGGGTTTAAAGCTGCTTTCACTTCAAACAGCTCTGAAATGGCTCTAAATGTTTTAAAACAAACAAGCAAAGAAGTTATTTTATTTCTCCCTGCATTTTATCATTGAAAACCACCAGAAAACTTCAAAACAGGCTTTCAAAACTTACAAGATAATTATATTATGCAGGAAAATTGCAAGGTTTTGGCAAATTGAAATTGTAAGTAATTCTTTAATTTCGATGAAAGCAGGAAATTGAGAGATGCAAACTTTCTCAACAAAAAATTGTCAATACTTTTTTCCAAGTCATTTAAATCACATTTACAAAAAAAAAAAAAAAAAAAAAAGGATGCAACAATAGCTCTTTTCATGAAGAACAGCCACCATCTGGATTGTGTATTGAAAGGGGATGACTCAAATGAAGAAGCAACTGGTCACAGCAGCAGTTCAGCAGGTTTTATGCAAAAATGAGAAATATGTGGGTAGGATCCAAAAAGCTTCAAGGAAGAAACTGGCCTTGGTTTCCACCTCATCTAGACATGTGCGAGATGTACTTTTGCCAGTGCTGCTTCCTCTATCAGTGGTCTACTGTTCATTTATGGACATCTCCCTCTGTATTTTCATGTCCTTCCTGACCTCCTTGGAGATAAAAACTGTGCATGCTACCAACAGAACTTGCCAAAAAGATGCTTGAAAGGCTCCATTCCTTTTCTTTTTTGTTCCAGCATGAAAAGCAGTGACAGATTTTGGAGAAAATTTCTGCTCTAAGGTGTTGTTTAAATTTCTTTCTTTAAAAAAAAAAATTATTTTATATGCTTTCTTCTACATCTCTGTGAGGTTTTTTTGCGCCTCTTGCTGATTTTCTTGCTGGCTGGGAATGAGCACAGCAAACCCAGTATGTGTCCCCTCACCAAGCCCATCACTGCCTCTCCATCCCTGCCCTTGCCTCCTGCTCTGGGAGGAATCCACCAAGAATTTTCTGCTCCAAGCTGCTGTAATCATAGACACACACTGTTCTTCAGGTAAAACTCTTCCCATTTGATCCAAGAGGACATCCCTCATATAAATTCAGCAGGGAGCTACCACCTTTCCACCAAAACCAGAGCAAAGGGAAAGGAAAACACATAAAGAATTTTTGTGAAGGAGTTCGGCAAGAAAAAAAATCATGGGATTTAATCTTCTGGTCCTCTTCAGCACTGAAATAATACAGATTATTTTTTTCCCCCCCTTCTTCATCTGAAAATGAATTTATGCAAAAGATTGGGAATCAGTTTTGGTTTTAATAACCTTGCATGGGGACATGCACATACTGTGCATACCACCAGCTCCAGCAGGACTGCCAACTACCTGCAAGAACTGGAGCATCAGATTCCGTATTAGTAAGATTATATCAAGATATTGTTGGGAGTCTGCTGGAATTTTCGTGAGGTTAGCAGTTTGAAGACTTAAGATCTGTCAAGTTAAACTGATTAATCATCTTCTTATAGCTGCAAGAAGCTTTATGAGCCACTGTTGGGAAAAGAACAGAGCTCACCAGAGACAACATCAGCTTTGGAAAAACCTGAGGAGTTTTCTCAATGGAAAAATTGACAGAACACTTGAAAGATAAATTATATGCTGAATTATATGCTGTATACAATTTATCTAAAAGCACTTTTTCACCTGCATCACTGAGAATGTTGCCTGATTTCCAGAGCCAAGAGGTTTGTAACTGATGTTTCCCTCCTGATCACCAATACTGGAAGTAGCACATGGAATGGAAACAAAAGCAACAAGAGTACTGTACTTCTGTGGTCCTCTGTTGTCTACTGTGACCGTGGGATAGGATTCATCGGGTGCATAATTTATGGTTAAAACAATACTCTGAGTTCTGTCTGCATGATTCTCATTGATTTTCACAAAATCGTTGACGATTTAAAGTATTTGTGGCTTAGGAACAAATTGGACTTTTAAAGAGATGCAGACAATATAGTTCCTGATAGTGCAGTTTGAGAGACTCAATTGCACAATTCAAAGTTCATTTGTTCGTATTACTAAACCTTCATTGATTCATTGCAAAGTAGGGCTGGTTTCTCTTCGGAAAAAACACCATAAAATTTTTAAGTCGCCCGCACAAGAAAGAACATTCTGCACTTCCCGTTTGTTTTCTCCTGTGCCGTTTGTTTTTCAGGGAAGGCCTGAATTCTCTCCACGGGCAACTCCGAACTCAGTGCGGGCAGGGGAAGTCCTGGGCAAGGAGTGATGGCTACATGGAGCCCAGTTCCTCTGCAGAAAAGTCTGCTCTGCTTTTGGTGGCTGGAACAAAACTCCAAAAAGGTCCAAGCCTGCCCTTAGTCAGAGGTCAGTGAAAACGTTTCCATGGGTCCTGAATTACCGAGGTAAAGCCACAGTTCTGGAAACCCCTGACTGCCTCTGCATGTAGGCAGCTCACCAAGCCTTGATTGATAACGAAGTGAAAAATCTAACCAGCTAACGGCTTCAAGAAGGGAGAAACATTTAAATAAGGAGAACAGACTCACTTCCTCTTGCTACAGTCCTGCCTTGCCAGCCGAGAGCAAATATTTCTTCTGCAACAGAGAGGCACATTCAGAGTGCTCGGTTAAAGGCGAGACCATCAGTTCCATGTAAGTCCATAACACTGTACCATTCACAGCACTGGGACATGTGGCCCACCAGGGGTACATTTTCAGGGATCTGGTCCAGCTTTTCATCAGCAGGTGGAGGGAGGAAGGATATTGCACCTGCACTCTCTTTTAAGACCCATCTACACTGTCAAAGCAGAGCGACTGAGCCACCCTGCACGGGAGAACTAGAGATTATATGACAAATACCAGGCATGCAAGACACACTTTACAGGGCCATTATCATCCAAACTGGTTCTTAGGAGCAAAAAAAAATACCATAAGGGCAGCTAGAAAAATATCACTGAGTCATGTACAGGGAGCAATGCCAAAAACAAGTGAACAAATTTAGTTCTTGCAGCAACACTGTAAAGTAGCTGTTTTCCTGAGGTATCTGTTGCTTCTTTTCACACTTTCTTAGCACACTTCGTATTCCAGGTTAGCAGCTTTGGTGTGCCTTTGATCTCAGTAGCAACAGGGGAATTGCCAGTTAAATTGTCACTTTCTCAAACTCCCTGTCAAAGACACATCTTCTCTCACATGCAAAATCAGCAGCGCTTAGTCAGGTTAAGTGTAGGATTAGTAACAGGGTATGGATGTTTGTATTCACTGATTTTCTTCTTTCTTATTAAAAATAAAAAAATTCCGTAACTGTGATTATTAGACTTAAGCTTCTCTTCCTCTCATGAAAGAGAGCAACCTAAATTCATGTTGGTATCCACATTTTCACACGTATTTGAGGCCTACTTTTCTTAATGTGAAAAATAGACTAAAAAACAGAGTGTGTTCTTTAAAAATATACTGCTGGGGAAGTGATGCTGTCTGTAACAACAAATCTTCAAGAGACTATTAAGCACAGGTCACATTCTGCATTCACATACAGGCACTGTGATTCTGCTTCCAGATGATGTCATGGAAAAGAAAGAGTGATTGTACAAAAACCTTGATTAAAGTTTACTTGAGAACCCTAAAAGGCTCTGGGGCTTGTTCTTTGGGCTGAAATGTCTGGTCAGAGCTCTGTTACTGGTTGCTCTCTGTCATCGTGAATGCAGTGGTTTTGCTGAGCCACTTGTTTCCTCATCGCCACGCTGTCAAGGATTGGTACCCCTCAGTGGGGATGGAAAATTAAAAAGCAGAAGAGCAGATACCAACATGCTCAACAGCCCTTGACTGTGACAGAATTCTCCCTGAAATCAAATGGACTATCTTCAGGGTAAGCTACACTTCATATTTTGAGGCTTCCAGAAAGCAGACCCATGTGTTGTTTAGGTGGTAGCCACAACCAACAAAAACTTGGAGAACCAGGATTCTCCATGGCTACCACGCTCCACAGAGCATTGCCCACTAAATGCTCAATGAATGTAAAAGACCTGACAGGGGAGAAAACCAGCATTTCTAAATAGACTCCACACCTTCAAGAAGCTGTACAATGAGTAAAAAATCTTGCCTCCAGCAGAAACTGCATGTTACAGGCCCGCTGTCATTAGCAGTTCTGATGGAAAGAAAAGATGTTGTTGAAAAAAATAAATCAGGCTAAATGTAGTAGAGCTGGAGAACGGTTTTCAACTCCCAGTTACTGCAAATCTGGCCCAGCACTCTCTGTACAAAGCAGTGAGACAAAGACTAGTAGGAATCAAGAGCTACTTCAATTTAACCGTCCAAGGAAGAACCAAACCAGGTATAATCAATATGACACATGTAGCAAGAAAGATTTTTGAATGCATTTTTTCTAAATACTCACTTGGGTGCAGAAGACAGGTAAACATTAAACTAGTCTCCCTAAAAAAACAAAAGACAGCTTTAGATGCCCCGGACAAAAGTGTTCAGATACTGTATGTAAGAGGAGTGATGGGACATTGAATGGTAACATGGGGCTGGATTATGGCTTTATTTTAAGCTGAAGGAGTTCTAAGCTGCAACCAACAAATTTATGCCTAGAGACTCTTACTATCTCCCTATAGTTCTAACTCTGGTCTAATACTACTAAGGGTCGAAAAACACAGCAGGACTTGCTTTAGGCTGCTGGAGAGCTGCATTTGTTCTTTTCTCACCAGGCTGGAGATGAAAGTTGTGTATCACACATTCTTGCAAAGACGTGCACAAACCTGAGGGATCACTCAGGGTGGCACACCTGGAGAAGGACAGTTTTGAGTGAAGGTACAGTAACAGTGCAAAACCTCAGGAGAGAGAAGGAAATAGCAACATTTTTCGTGATGGTCTCCAGAATGATGGAGAAAAGAGAAACAGTCTGTCTCCCACCCCATTAAAAGCTCACCCACTGATACTCTGCTTTCTTCCTTGCTTCACATACCTCTGAAGCAGCTAAAAGCAGATTTAGTAGCATGCTGTCACACAGCTCAGCATTGGCAAGAGCAGGCACACTTCTTTCAGCTTGACAAAGGAGACCCATGAATTCCCTCTAAGAGATTCAAAGACTTTTCCAGGTAGTTACCTGTTCAAAGTCTGTGGGGAGATAGCAGGGGAGGAGCACTGCCTTCCCCCATTATCTCGTCTCAGACAGGGAACAATGAAGATGAGTTCTCCTTCCTAATAGAGCTTTGGGAAGGGAATCCATTGAAAGCTACAGCCCTGTACACAGCACACACAACATGAGAGACCTCCTGGTGCCCAGCACTTACCAGGACTAAACGAGATACCCCAAAGTTTCTCACCTGCTAGGTATGGGAGCTGGATACTGATGCCATAACACATCAACTTCTGTAAGTGCTGGCATTTTAAGTGGTGTCTGTTTTTAGTGCTGACACTTCCTTAGTCCCAGATGTTCAGTGATGTTTTCACTGACTGTAGTGAGTCTAGTGAGTTTTGTTCCCCATCCACCTCCACCAAGAGAAAACAACTTCACAAGCCAAGCAGGGTTTGGAAGCTCTCTCTAAACTCAGATATGTGTTAGATAACTGAGATGAGGGACAGAACACAGGCTTTCCTCTGGGAATGCTGAGCTGGTTGAACTGCAAGGGCTGCAGTCTCTGCAGCAGGCAACTTGAATGTCTTGGGCAGGGTTGGTTTTTTGCAATATGCCCGTCCCCAAAATTTCCAAGGACTGGTTGACAGTCATATTTTGAAACCACAGTGACAAAGCAGCCAAAGTTGCAGACTGGAATTTGACTGGCAGGTTGAAACCCATGTTCACCAAGGCATGGAGGTATGGAGGTGTTCACACTCGGACCCAGATCCAGGCTTTTAATCACTGTTGCTGCATGAATTCTTCTCTAGATGCTGACCAAGGGAGTGGGTGAAATCACCATTCAGTGACCAGGCACTCTGACATCTCACCTGGCTTTCTGCTCGAGATATGTTCACAGAGGTCTCCATCCACAGGGAATGGTTGGATCAGCCTGACTCACCACTGCTGAGATTCCTCTGTTGCACAAGTCTCTGTGGACAAGATTCTGATACCCTTGGTACATCTGCCAGCAACTCATTTCACGGGTGGTTTCACCAGCTCAGACCAGACATAAATGGGGTGTTCACCAAAGATCATCAAGGTGGAATAAGGTTCTGCATATGCATAACACTGGCCTGCTTACACCATAACACTGTTTATCCCTGATGCCAGATTTTTGGAAAAAGATACTGAAGAAGAGTATCAAACAAACCCCATAAGACCTTATTGAGTATCTCTTGATCACTGTATTTTTTTGCTTAACAGAACTCTTAAGTACAATTCTCCTCTTTTAGACATATGAGATTCTTTTAACTACGCCCATTCAAACTCAAAGGAGTTTTTTAGATTTTGGGTACCACTGCTTAATTTTATTTATTTCATCATCCGAAACCAAGTCTATATGAGGTGATACGGATAGAAAGCAAGTTTAAAGGAAGTACATGAGTAATCAGTTCCTGTCTTTTGAGTAATTCTTGAACATTAACTAAAACAATCTGAAATTTGCTTCACACTAGCTGTCTAAAACAGCAACTTAGAAAGAGGCCCTTTAAAAACAAATATTAGAAATGCTTAGCAAAGTGGCTTAGAGAATCTTTGAATTAGTAAGCATGGAGTATATTTCTATGCTTTTTTTCATGCAAGAGAAGGAGGGATTTCTCAGAATGGAAAAAAGGTTTGAGTCCAAAACCTCCTTGTTGGAGACATCCATAAAAATTAACTTAAGCATGTGTGACATTGTGTTGTATACGTTAAGACATGTCATGAAAAGATAAGTAAAATGACAGGCTAATTGGTATCTATTACAGATTCATTAAAAAAAAAAAAAGACCAAATGAAAACTATTGGTCTTGTCTTATCCTCCACTGGTCATTGTGAAGATTTTAACATGGTAAGAATTACTACTCAGTGGGATAGACACAGATTTCACCATCTGTCAGTCAAATGTAGAGTGGGACTCTCCGATGATGAAATAATTTAATACAGCTGTACTGTGTATATGCTATAAGCAGCCCTTTCTTCTGTCTCTGAAGAGTTAAAGAACTTAATTTCTAAATCTGTATTATCCTGCACTATTAAAGGCTTTGCATTTCAGTAAACTTCAATTTCAATACAACAGTTTTTAGTTTAATACCCCACAGTTCTCTAAAACTTCCAAAAAACCCCAAAGTTTCAAATATCACCATGTGTTAAATGTTGACTTTTTTTCCTAACAGAAATCATTGTTACTGATTTGGAGTAATGTTGGTATGGTCACCATATAGTCTTGTGCATTCCGATGTGTAAATAGGCCCACATTTTCCTGCAGTTGTTTTAATCTGTCAAGACTACTGCAATCCAATATTTCTAATAAGATTCATCTGTATCTTACATAAACAGAGCTACAGCAAATTGGACTTCACAAAGAAGAAAATGAGCTTAGTTAATCGAAGATTTATTTTTGCATAAAGTGTGCTTGGACCACCATACTCTGAGAACATGTAAATAACAAGTGCGAATCTGGGATCTTGGATTGAGTACTCAACGTTCTGTTCTTAGAGAAGATCGTCTCTCTTGGGAGCTGTTTTCAGTGATAAACTACAGTTTACTCTTGTCCAGCCAGCAGTGAAGATGTTGAGTGAGGGTGACCTAACGAAGCTCCTTGCCTGATGTCTGATTGCTTCCTGCCCTCCCTTTGGCTGCAGGATGACCTGGCCATGCTGACTTTCCAAGCCGTGCAGAACAAATGATTTGTGGAATTATACATCCATGGAAAGGTACGGGTTGGACGGGACCTCAGAGATCATCTCATTCCAACCCCTGTTCCATGGGCAGGGACACCTTCCACTATCCCAGGTTGCTCAGAGCTCCATCCAGCCTGGCCTTGGACATTTCCAGGGATGGGGCAGCCACAGCTTCTCTGGGGCAGTCTGTGCCAGTCTCTCATTGCCCTCACAGTGAAGAATTTCTTCCTAATGCTTGATCTAAACTTGCCCTCTTTCAGTTTAAAGTCATTACCTCTTGCCCTGTACCTACATGCCCTTGTAAAAAGGCTCTCTCTGGCTTTCTTGTAGCCCCTTTAGGTACTGGCAGAGGCTGTAAGGTCTCCCCAGAGCCTTCTTTTCTCCAAGCTGAACAACCCTTATTAACTCTCCCAGTCTGTCTTTATGGGAGAGGAGTTCCATCCCTCTAATCATTTTTGTTCCAGCAGAAATAATATAATAATCCTTGTTCCAACCTGCTCCAACAGTTCCGTGTCTTTCTCACGCTGGGGACACCAACATTGCTGGTGGGGGTCTCCCAAGAGCAGGGCGTAGGTGCAGAATCCTCTCTCCTGACCTGCTGCTTGTGACGCAGCCCAGGACAGTGCAGGTTTCTGTGCTGTGATGAGCTCTCACTGCCAGGTCATGTTGGGCTTCTCATCAACCAACACCCCCGAGTCCTCCTCCTCAGGGCTGCTCTCCATCCGTTCTCTGCCCAATCCTCTATTTGGATTGTCCTGACCCATGTGCAGGACCCGGCACTTGGCCTTGTTGAACCTCATGAGGCTCACACAGACCCACTTCTCAAGCCTGTCAAGATCCCTCTGGATCCATCCTTTCCCCCCAGCATGTCCACCATAGCACATAGCTCAGAAAATTTGCAAGCATTGCCCTAAAATACTTGAAATCCAGCCTTTCATAGAATCATGGGATTTCATGGTCATTGCAGCCAATGCTTCTCTTGAGCTTCACATTCCCCACTGCCCACACCCTGCTGGTGAGGAAAAGGTCCATGACAGAAGCTCTACTCCTTCTTTCCTCTGCCAGTTGCAGAAGGAAGTTGTCATCAGCACGCTCCAGGAACCTCTTGGTTCACTTATGACCTGCTGTGCTGTCTCACACACACCATATCTGAGTCCTTCTTGTACTCTTCCAACGACTTCAGCTGAACGTCAGCTGAAGAAGGCTGATTGCATCATTAGGGCACTAAACGGGGACTTGCTTCATCTCATGGCTTTTCCTGTGTATTCCTATCTAAGCTAAGTCACTTTTATCTCCCCGTGCCTCAGTTCCTTACCTGTAAATTGCATTTGAATTTTTTCTCTTCATATATGACCAAATGCAACACATTTGGACCTCAGGCAGTCCTATAATAAAAGAAAATGAAATCCCAGGACAGACCCCAAGAACAACACAGAGGGAAGGATCATGTCCCACCTGCAAGAACTGGCTGATAGAGTGCCAGCTAAAATCTGTTACTCCTTCTGCCCTCCTCATGTAAGAGTTAACAGGTGACAAACTAACAAATAAACGGGTTCAGAATTACGAGAGAACAAGTGAGGAAAGGGAATTATTTGGTGGTGTCAACTAAACACTGTCAATCTCATAAACCCCAGTACTGCTCATAACTGGTGTTTCCTTCTGACTGTGTTCTGACGATGATTTGGTATCACTCAGCTTTTGAAAAATTTGTTAGAAGTAGATGGGCAAACTAAATTCATTCCAATATATTCCTTTTTATATTCATACACGGTTTCTTCTCATGCGGATGAAGTTACACGGGCTGGGGAAATTTTCCAATCTTCCTTTTTGTCTGCATCTAGATTACAAGTATGTGGAAGGTCCACAGGGCAAACACTGGTCTGAATTTACTTGCACATTGCATATCCTGATTTCTGCCCCCATTTCAAGAGCTGTGTTAAGTAGAACGTTTAAGATTGCAAGGTCACACCCACAATGGTGAAGACCATATAAGAATAGCTCTTACAAAAAACCATCTCAGCATAGAAGCCACTGAGTACCTATTATAATGCCTACTTTAGCTTAAGGATCAAACCCTATTTTCTTCCACGTGTCCCATCTTGGTGTATCTTGACCAGGCAGCCACCAGCTCAAGTTTGCTCAGTTAAGAGCTGCATTTTTTTTTTTTGGGTGGGGTTTTATTTTGCATTTTTGGTTTTTTGTTTGGTTGGGGGTTTTTTTGTGGACGTTTTGTATGTTTGCTTTCTGTTCGGTTGGTTGTTGTTGTGGTTTTTGGTTTGGGGTTTTATTTAGTGATTTGGGGGTTTTTTTTATAATTCCAGTTTCAGCAGGCTATGGTAGTGATTGACAAGAAAGCTCAGCAATACTGTTTGTACCTTGGCCATCCTCTCCTTGGCAATGGTTTGCACACGCTGCTGTCAGTGGCAGCCGTCTCTCAGTGCAGACAAAATCTCCACAGAAGGTTGGTCATAAGTCAGGAAGTTTCTGTTGAGCACGAAGAAACTGAAAAGGGCCTCTGGAGGAAGTTTCCATATGGGTATTAACAGGACCCTACCACAGGAAAGCTTTCCTGGCAAATCAGAGGAGAATCTCCAAAATGAAGAGGAACAGGACTACCATGAAAGCAATTGTGAAACATTTATTATGGATTCATTCCTCCTGCTAACATTCTCAAAAAATGTTTAAATGGTGAAAGCATCTCCAAAACAAACCCAAGATGCAAATATATGAAGGGTAGATACTCTCAAGCCAAAAAACTCATGTCTGACAAGGTTAAAAGTAACTTAAAACAGAGTCTTAGGTGAGAAGAATTTTAGGGAACCTCAGCTAGAGCTTGCCACCTTAGCAACCTCTAATTTAAAGCAAAGTTCTGGTAAACACCCACCTTACTGCACAAAAGTGAGTTTTACATGTTTTGCAAACAGCACAAGAAGACTTGCAGAACTCCTTCACTTTGACATTTCATTTTCACTTTGGATAAAAAGATGTCTCTTGGTGATGTGACAGCAGTGCCGTGTATTATATCTGCAGCATCACTGGCTTTGTCAAATCAACATGGATAATTCAAGGCTACTGCCTTTCTCTTTTAAAATACTGCTATGCCTGGGTTTAATTTTATTTCTTGCTTACGAAACTAATTCTGTATGGGAAAAGAAATGTTAGAGCTATTGCACATCTCAGATTTCAGGAGATCCTTAGAGGAAATAGTCATTCACAAAGCAAGAAAAATGTTTGTAGCTCAACTTAAATTTCTTGATTGCTAAGGAAATATTGCTGAGATACTGGAAAGATATTTCTTACCATCATCAACCTTCTGCATAGACATTAACTATCGTAGATACTGTTACTTGCAATAAACTTGTTTTCTCCACTGCATATCCAGATAATCAAGAATTTTCCCTGCATTTTTATCTAAATACTGCTATGACTTGACAGTGCACTACTTTATAACTTCAAACCATAACAAAATATTAATGAATGTTTATCAGTCTTGAGGGGAGTGTTGAAAAACAGTGAGATTAAGTGACTCTCTAATGGCCATACAAGAGGACTGTGGCAGCTAAAACCGTGTACAGAGCTTCAGTTCCTGCTCAATGAATTTATGGCAGTATTATCTTTCCTAATTGCAAGACCCAAAAGCAACGGAGTTTTTTTCTCTAAATGCATATTCTTGATTTGTATTCCAAGAGGTCACAAGAGTTCTCAGAGTCTTGGCTAAGAATTCACCATTGTAGGTTCTGTCCAAACTCAGCATAAAAAAATATGGAAGCCTTAGAAAGCCAACAGATAAAAACAGCCTTGGTGGGGAAGGAGAAAGAAAGGATGGAAAGATTTGATGGGGGAGGAGAAAGAAAGAGTAGAGCCATATTAAGCACCTGAGGAGCCATCTCCACATACCAAACAGTCAATCCTCATAGCAGGGACCATACAAACCATCTTAAAGAAGGGTTTTGAGCAAGGATTTGAGGTGGAGATGAAGCAGATATTGATGGACACCTCATTTCAGATTAATGCAGCAGCACAGGAAAAGCACCAAGGTTCCCTTTTGGAGATGTTAAACACCAAAGGTGGAGATCACAGATGGGAGATGTTATCTTACTGAAGCATCTTTCAGTGAATGAGAGGTAATAAGTAGAAAAAGTCTGAAGAGTCTCGTAAATGAAGGCGAGCAGGCTACATCCCAAATGCTAAAGAAGCAAAAATAAGTGGACAGATATTATCCGAAGGGAGTTTCAGTCAAAATGACAGGTTGGAGAGATTTATAAGGATGAGATAAGGTGGCCGAAGTCTCTGCCAAAGACCAGAATATTTGTGCTACAGCACAAGGTGTGAGGACCCTGGCCAGTCATAGACGATGTAGGTAGAGAAGACATAGTAATGTAAAATATGATGTGAAAACAATGTGAAGATTAAGTTGTAACATGGATCTGAGTTTGTGAGGAAAGCTGAAGACACTGCCCAGTGTGACACGTAATTTTCCATCGTGATCATCTGAACAGGTTGATGAAGAAGCTCAGCAAATGGCATACCTAAAAACTCTGTTTTAGACGTGTACATCTTTGTCCAAGGACTAGACATCTAGGTGGATTTCAGAAACAGGCTCGGATTCTAGATCAGAGTGAAGAAGACAGGTCTGGGTAGCAGTGTTGATCTCTTTGTCAATAGCATATAACAGTAATGAAGTTTGGAAAATGGAAGCACCAACTCTTTATTTCGTATGTAGCTTTGCATATGTGCACATAAAGATCATTATATACCTGCATGAGCCAGACCATTAGTATCCTGTTTCTGACAGTGGCCAGAAACAGATATAATTGGACCTAAAACCTGTTCCCATTCTAGAGTTAAAAACAATATTGAATCACAAGTCCAAAAGGGAGAACTTTCAAGGTACTTCATGTTGATTTAATTCCACACAGTCATCTTCCTTTGATTTCAGCAAGGGCAGAGTTGCAGCGGATTCTACATTTTAAGAATCTTACTCAATGTGAAGGAGAATTGTGGGGATGTAAAAGGGTAGCAAGACTTCTCAGTGTCTTGTTCTGTTTAGGTTCACTGATGTAAATCATGAGTGAGGGAAGAATGAGTAAGAGAAGAACTACATACAGAATGAATCAATCAATACCCTGCACTATGGAACCTGCTCACCTTCCTGTGAAAACTTATGAAGAGGCTGTTTTGGAGCCACACTTAAACTCCCTTTTCTTTCATAGACTTACTTATCTGTGGCCCAAGGTATTTTATTAAAGAAAATTAGATCAAAATTTGCATGACCCCTCACCCCTCTCCTGGAATCCCTTCACTTCCCTTTCCCACACAACAAAAATCTCTGTGACTCCATTAAAGGAATACCCAGGAGCTGTTTAGACATTTTGATTTAGAACACATCAGAGCTCTCTATGTATTAGACATACCAGACTTTAGGCAGGGAGCTGCAGTGAACTACAGAGCTGCCTCCAACAAGAGACTTTTTTGTTTCAGCCTGGTGGGTTGAGCAAGAGAAAACTGGTGGCCACAGTCACCAAGGTGCACAGTCCTGTGTCTTCTCAAATGCTCAGACTGCGTGTTGGCTTCTAGGGCTGCCTATTTAATTTTATTTATGGGGAACAACTTCATCCCTTAATGCCTGGGATGGATGCAGTAGGAACACATAAAGGAGAAAGGTGCCAGCTACATCCAAAAATCCGTCCCATGCATTTTGTCAGTCTTCACTGAGGTTTGTGCATCCTGCCAGCTCTCCCATATGGAACAGCACCTTGCTCTGATGGAAACTGCATGGAGAACATGTGAAGAATCAGTTGTTACTGATCAAGGCTAAGGGATTGAGGAGTTGGCTCACTGCAAGGGAATTTTATATTATGCCGTCTTGGATGAGGCAGTCCCCCATGAAGGCAGTAATTTCCACAAGGTATGGTGACAAGCAGACTGGGGTTACTAAACAACTGGAATCTGTTAACTTGGGGTGTTCATAAGTTCTCCAATGCATTAAAGATCACATTATTGGCTGTTTATTGTAGATAAAACATAAATCTAACGTAAGCAATGAGAAGATTCCGGCACTGACCTTATCAACATTAGAAAGCGCATTTATGATTGTTGTCACACAAACACACACAAAAAGAAAGTAAAGGAAGCTCAGCCTCACTAACACTTAGAGATATAAAGCTTTTGTATCCCTCATTCTTCTTTCCTTTGTGATTTCCACAGGATTTTCACTTCCAGAGATGTTATGCACTTGCTTTCAAAGGAATTAAATATTTTCATTCAGGAAAGTAATTTCACAGCAAAGTAACAGAGAGCAATGTCCTTGGTATTCATTTTCTGAGCCAATCTTTCAAAGTCGGTTTGTGTTCCCAAGAAGCAGAGAAGACATGAAGAGGTATAAAATCCTCTATACTTGGTTTCCACAACCCTCCTCCTCTGCTCATCCCCAAGCACAGGCTGCGGGGATGCCTGTGCAGAGAGCACATGAAAAGGAGTACATGGTGCTGGAAGAGGAGAGCTCTGAACTCCTGCACGAGGCAGCTGCGTGCTCCCTACTGCACTGAGCCCGAGCCCTGCGCCGAGCAGTGGCTTCATCTTTCATGTGTTGCACTGAATGTGATATCACCATACCCATCGCAATAATTCAGTCTATTTTCTCTTCACTGTTCTAAGAACTAAAGGAGAAAGCTCGGAGTCTAAGGTGAAAGAAGATGAGATGACTTACTTCCTTGGATACTTCTGTGCAGATGAAAAGCTAATCCTGATAAAACCAACTCTGAAATCCTTCCAACCCACATTTAGTCAAGGTCACACATTATTAGACAAGCAAGGTTAAAGCCACACAATTTTCAGAACCAAAAGAGATGGTCGGGGGAGGGAGGAAAGCGAGGGGGTCATAGGAAGCGGGGGAAGCATCTCCCTCCTCTACTCACGGTCTTTGATGTGTTTCAGGAAAAGAAAAAATTAGAAACCTTCCTGGTTTTTCATGAGAGGTCCAGGGTGCGCTGAGAACTAGGTGGACAAACAAGGCCCTGGCTACCCCTTTGTTTTGCAGAGCAGACATGCTCCATAACCTTGAGGATGACAACAACATTTGTTCCTCACACAAAGATAAAGCTGGCCAGTGATTGCACTTCCCCCTCCCCTCACCCAACCACAAGCAGAACAGGCAGGATGTCGAACAAAGAAGCAGCAGAAACAGCAATGAGCATTACGCTCAGATTAGAGGACATTCAGGGACTGTAAAAGGTCCATTAAAATAAGCACAGACCCACTTTCAATGAGGAAAGGGTCTTTTCTCTCTTCTCCTTTGGTTTATATTGTTAATCTTTCTTCCTGGATGACTCCTCACAAATGCTTTTTGTTTTCTCCTGTGGTTTTACGTGCCAGGACTATAAGGAGGAAGGGACTGAGGCCCTTTCTTGGCAAGATTTCAAATCACTTCCATAGGAGACATAGACCCTATTGCCATCTCTCTAAGGGTGTAAATTAAAGGAGTGGTGATGAGCAGTCCAGAGCAATTCAAATGCTGGTAAAGCTTAGGTCCTTCTCCAGTCCCTCATTACAGTGAACGCTGGCATCTGCTGCACAGGCTCAGCTGGAGGAATAAAGCTACACATGGGAAGAAGTGGATGAGCAGAAAGCCTGCATTTACATTGCATCACCCCATGATGACACAGAAATTGCTAATTATAATACGGCATGGAAGGGGAAAATAATTGCAGGCAATTCCCATGGCAAAAAGGCTACCTTTGGATTATATATATGTGCATATATACACACATATATATTGGACATACTTTGAGTAAAGCTATCATTTCAGAGAGGCAGCTATTTTATGTTGTTTACAAACCTTTTGCCAGAGTGAACGCTACTGTGATGGCATTTTTCTTTCAATTTATCTGTCTTCCTCCCTTATACATATTTAGGTAAATAAAAATTATTCTTGACAGACGTAGCCCACATGCCAGCTTCACATTTTCTGCAGGTAACCTATTTTCATTCAGATTAAAGTATATCCTATAATTTTTATTCGGGACTCCAGCCATTTGTACCAAGTGAAAAGTTTTCAAGGTGCCTCATAAAGTCCCAAACACTATTTTAGGAAAACACAACCAAGTCACAAAATAGATATTTTTTACATTTCCTTCACCTCCTTTCCTTCCCCCTCACGGATGATACAACTGGTATATGTCTTGCAACTAAACATCTCCTAATAACACAATATTGAGCTTCTCATTCAGACTTGGACTGAATTTGTATAGGATGAGATTTGGATTCACAAATCTAGATTGAGAACATCTTTTCTCCAGATGGAGGCACAGGAAGTATCTGCCTCTCAAGTGTCAGATTGTGTCCAAGCCTGCACCACTCTGTGAAAGGGAATAAAGATGAAGGAAGTTTTTCTTCTCTCCAGAGGTCTAAGCCACACTGAGAGTCAACCTGTTAGCTTTCATGAGTTCTTGATGAAGCCCCTGATGATGGTGGCATTTTGCCCTGCAGCCAATGAGAAAGATGATCTACTGATATCTCTTCTCATATTTTCTTGTGACAACTCCCTCACTCATCTTTGTACTGAGCCCAAGAGCAGATTCATACCCCCTTCACCCAGACAGAAGCCAAAAAAGGATTTTAACTGTTTTTAGAGAATCTTGATTAAAGCAAGTTAGTTTGTCAAGTTGTCTTCAAATTAATTTTCACCCAGTGTGGCCACCACAGTGCAGCCACGTCCACGTGGATAAATGGAAAATTACTTTTTCAATAAAGTAAATAATCCTGGAATGAGGAGACTGTTTTAACAACATGAATGAGCAGGTTCCAGGTATACTTTTTGCTCTTTGTAGCAACGGTAACCATGCAAACACCTGCACGCATTCATAATGAAGGGGAAATGGAATAAATGGCAGAGAGTTTCAGAAATCAGTAGTGCATTGAGGTAGCTGGATCCAAATACCTACAAGGAAACCTCCTTTTCTGAAAGACAGAGAAAAAGAGGCCAGAATTTTTTCTGAAGATCTGACTCCTAAAGCAGAGCTCAAGTCGGCCACCTAAAAACTGAGGACCTCAGTGGGTTTCTTGCTTTTCTTTATTTTTAATCTTAATCACAGGATTTCAGCTGTCATCAGTGTACTCTCAAAACCAGATGTTAGATTCTTCTCGTCATCATCAAAACCCACTTCCACTTACTTAAATGCTACTCGTATGCTTCCCTGGAAACATTCTGACTTTTGTGTTTGTGAACCACGCCTCTCCTAACGTTTTTATTTCTAGGTGGCTGTTGTTGTTTATCAGAGCTTTATGTGTGTTACAAAGCAGAAACAATTACGTGGGGGAGGCCAGGAGTGTGTTAACTACAATAAAAACAGTTGTCATAAACACTCCGCATCTTAATGCACAGCTTCAATCTTTACGTAAGATTAATTAAAGAGCAGATGTTCTGTCATACTTTGCATTAGGTGTGGTTATCTCTGGGATCCTGGCTCTTCCATTTGCCGTGCTTTAATTTGCGTTATTATGCATTTTGAGCCCGAGGCATGAGTAGTCAAGTGGTAAACATTAGATATACAGAGCCACATTTCCAAAATGCACCTTCGCTATTAGGCTGGCTAATATGATTCCATTCTATTTTAANCAGACAGGCAGACAGACAGACAGATATATTCTGTGTGAGTGCATGCATTTGTGCACGTGAGCAACAGTAACATGAGGGGCTTTGTGTAAAGAGAGCCATATGTAGAACATTAATTGCACATATCAGCCACTGCTGCTGAAATTCTTTATCTTACACACAGAAGAAATTTCTATTGAATATCCCGCATTTTTTTTTCTGGAGGTTTGCATACCAGCTACATGAAGGCACTTTTATTTCTGTTGTTTTGAATCTGAGGCTCCAAACTGAATTCTCATTTTCTAAATGCAACTGCTGGAAATTGATGCCTGAAAACTTTTCAAGCAGTGATCAAAGTCTGATGTGAATTAATTTGTCATCATAACAGAGCACTGCTTACAAGTCATTTCAGGCTGGATTTCAGCAAAGGCCATAGATATCTAGGTTGACAATTTCATTTAAAAGGATAGAAAGCCTTACACTTTTCTTTCATTGGTATCTTGATTTAATGAACATACAAACACATCATCACCATATGTTCTAAATATCAGCTTCAGTGCTTGTTCTTAGGAAACATCTTGGAAAAATGCCAATGAGTGAAGCTTGGAAGAAGCTTGAAAAGGTTTTGAGACATATTGCTGCAGCTTGGGAAAGCAAATCCACTGGTGACTAATTACTCAAGAATTTAATTTGAATAGCAATGTCAATAAATTGCCAATACATACTTAACAGATATATAATGACAGAATTCATGCTAAGCATGACAAAGCCAGTTGTGTCGGTGACTGGATTTCCAAATGCATATGAAACATTAATCTCCACAGCAGGTCATAAATATGTGATGAAAATGTCAGGTTTCCTTCCTCACTGTGAAACCCTTGGATAAGGTATTATCACAAACCAGACTGTGGGCCAGAGGGTTGCTGGACACCCGTCCTTACCTCCAGAACAGCATCCTCCAGTGAACTACCCCACTTCCCAACTCCCACCTGCTCTCTGATCCTATACTGAAGAACCCACACACCAGCACACAGCCCTCCCCATTTTCCCCACCCTTAACATCCCCACATCTTTGATTTTGCTTTCTCCTGCCCATGAGTGCCCCTTATAGTATTTCTCATTGATTAGTGGCACTTATTTGTGTGAAGTGACTCATCAACCAAGGCCTCCACTGCTGGCTTTTGCTAACAGACGGCTTTTAAGCTCTAGCAGTTTTCTTTTTTTAGCCAGAATTTTTTTTTCCACAGCAGGAAACTCAGTGAGCTTGAAATAAGAAAAGTGCTGACAATGCTGTCAGAACTTCAACCAAGGCCCCTAGGACAATGTAGTCAAATAGTCAAGTGAGATGTGGTCTCATTTCCAAAGTACTGCTCCTATTCTTCAGCTGAGACAATAATTATTGAACAAATCTTCAGGTTCACCCACACTCTGTTCTCTCATGGTTTTTTATTTGTTTTTCTCTCAGTTTGATGAGCGACAGTCTTTCCAGCTAATGATGTGATGGAGGTGGTGGTAGAGGATTAATGATGGGTATCAGTGGAGTGCTTTGTTCTGAGCACTAAAATATATTTAGGTATGCTCTGCAGCCCAAGGGATTGACAGCATGATACAAAGCCTTGTACCTCTATGTGGTCAATCCACAGCCACTCCAGGTTAATAAATCATGACAGTCACAGCCCCTGCATGGCTGCCTGTCAGATGACATGAAATGGCTTGGGGTTTTTTTGCACATTAGCCACTTGTGGACGGGTTTGGCAAAACAAATCAAGGTAGCTGATGCAGTCACTGGCTGCAGCACCAGGGCAGCCTGGCATCTCCACCTGTGCTCACCCATGGGTACTTGTTCTCACCAGAATTTGGTGAAGTTAGTCGCAAACTTTGGCCAAGAAAGGTGAAAGGTCATTCCAGTTCCCATCGCTAATTCCACACTGGCCTCCCAGCCTAAGCTCACCAAAACCATGCTTTTTTTTAACTTTTCATCAACAAAACTGTCAGAGTTTCATTGTTTGGACTTGCAGGACGCAGAGAATGTGGAGGGCTCTGTCAACAACATCTGAGAATAAGAATTGGAGAATAAGATATTTCACCACTGAACTAACCACAGGGTTCCCCAAATGAGCTTGTGAAGCAGTCCGAGACTACAGCCTCTAGATAGCTTGCCATGCTTCTGGAAAATTCTTCCAAAAATTCCTTTCCTTGATGAGAAAGACTCACCAAGCTTACCCCTCCTGGCCATCCCCCAGAGATTAACTCACTGGTCCAAGGATAGCAAACAACAAGCACCTCTCTGGGGACAGAGGAGCCTTTGAGCCTGTCCTGGAGGAAGGTGGTCTTTCTGGTGGAGAATAGGCTTCCCTTTTTTTAGGTTCCACTTTGAAAAAAATAGATGAAAAAGAAGTCAGCCATCGACAGCTGTAAAACCAGGCACTGGCATATCAAGAACCACCAACTCCTTCTGGAACAGCTCTGAATTGAAACTGGACAAGGGGCATAACAAGGAGAAGAGCCTTGACTGACTGTTGGTTTACTTATATTTACCTTCCAGGGTCTGCCTGTCCACCAGCTTACGACGACCAAGGTGTTTCTTGCTCAAGTCATACCTTTCCTTTCTGTTTAATAAGAACCAACTTCTTATTCTGGAAGGCCGGAGCTCAAGCTCTTGAGCTCAAGTTTTGAGCAAGCTCAGCCTTTCTAATGTAAAGGCAAACAACACTAGACTTTTTTTGTAGTCTGAGTGCGAATTAAACTCTCTGTCTAGACACCACACGTACTTTGCTCAGGCTTGAGCTAGGATCCTTTAAGATCTCAAAAGCCAGTGAGCCAGATTAGTACTTGCATGGGAGAACTACATGAAAGGCTGAGTAACTCAGCTAAGAGCACAAACAAATCAGCTGAAAGTAAACTTAATTCAGTCTTCCTTTCTGCCTTAACAATGTGTTCTCCAGGTTCACTCTCAAGGCCATTCTTTGAGTTTCTAAGAGAATTACAAGAGCTATCTTAAAAAAAGAAAAACAACAAAACAAACCCCTAAGAATAAAGAGATCATACTGAAATCTAATCCAAAAGCAAATATCAGCCCTGCACTCAGACAGGTTTATCTCAAGGTACTTTTATAGCGTGCCATAATCTCACTATTATTTAGAGTTTGCAAAGTGACAGTGCAGGCAACGAACTGACAACTGTTCATCCTTTCCGAGGGTTTGTTTTATGGGGCAGCAATAAGATAGAGAGGGGATGCATAGGTAAATGATGACAGTGTTTCCCACTATCTAAGAGTAACCGAAAAGATATTGGGAGAGAAGAAATTGCTCATATTCTCTTGAAATCAGTCACGGCAAAGATGAGTGGATCCAGTGTCAGAAGGAAAAGATATCACCCTGTTACAGATCTGCCGAGGGAAAGGAGCATTCAAGGAGCTTCCCTGACCCATTTGTGGGGGGCTGAAATGGCTTGTCTGCCATGGTTAAACATTTTCATAGGCCTCCTTTGAGCCAGCAGGGGTCAAAAAGCCCAGGTCCCTCTCTAAAACTACCCTTTCAGGGTCTAACTGTTGGTTGTTTACTCATTCCGGTGTGCACCACGCACAGTAGCTCACTCCAAAAGAAAGTGTCACCTTTTCAGTGTCCATTGCTTGTTGACTTTGTGTCATAGACCTTTTTTCTCCTCACAATCAGCTTTCAGAGTAGTAGCTGCATCAGCTGGCAGATAAATACAGAGATATGCTGCTTTTTTTTTTTTTTTTTTAAGTCACAACCATGTAATTCATCCTCCTCTCCTCATGCAAGACATTTCTGAGAGATGGACTGCAAAAAAAGACAGCAGATGAGACAGTCTCCGCAAAAAAAAGGCTTCTAATGAAAATAAGCAAAAGAGACAGAGGTTGGGAAAACAGTCATGCCACTGCTATTGTATCTGGGTGGGGAGGAGATGCTTTCAGACAGGAAGGGTGTAAGCTCATGGCAGTACATCACGCACACAGATAGCTTTGAACAATCCACGTCAGCAGTGCAGGGAAGTGTGGCCACGTAAATGTGTGCTCACTCAAAGCAAACATGCTAATAGCTCCTCATGTCCAGCAAATCAGGCAGGTGGTATCCATCCTAAAATGACTGCACTCCTCTGGAAGGAAAGGTAGTGTACCTACTGCCACCCACCACTGTCTTTGACAGGAGGACATAGCTTGGGAATGAAGAATATTGTGGATCTGAGAATTATGCCAGATCCCTCAAACCCCACTGCAGCTCTTTCACCACAATGTAATCCCTCTTCTCAAATTATTTAAGCAGATGGAAAACAATAAACCACGTTCACAAGTTTTGTGGGGGCCCTGTGTGCAGAAAGGCAGAAGGAACTGATTGGTAGGGGCACAGAGAAACATGACTGTCCTCTTGAAATGCTGGCTGCCCTATTGCATTTTCAAGACCTCTTGATTGAGACAATAACTTGCTGTTCTCTGCAGCCATTATTGAAAGCTTGTGCAGCCACATCTCCCATATTTTTCTAGTATCTATTATGTGTGTGTAAGGAGCACTCTTAATGTGGAGGTAAAGAAAGGGAAGCTGTATTATCTTTCTGCTGGAGATGTTTTATCTTTAGTGATGATTGCATTAACCTGAAAGAAACACCAAAAACCCCTCTAGCACACTTGTTCTGCTCCACCACTCATCTCCTCAGCTCTCACAGCTCTCTCCCTGGAAGATCAAGAGTCTGCTTAAAATGAGTACAGCATTCAAGTCATGGTGAAATCCCCAGGATGAAGCTACATCTTGTGATCCTGGCCTGAGGAAGGTACTATTCCTGGCTGCAACAGGAGCCGGATGATGCTGGGAGGTACCAGCATAGACAGAAGTGCACTTAGTCCACGCTGGAGGTGACAGGCATTTATTACTAATGAGGGCTCTCCCAGAACAGCTTGGCCCTCAGAAATCCCCAGTGTTCTGGAGACAGCACAGAAGTCCATTTGTCAGTAGAGCAGATGCCTTGCAAAGATAACTCAGCCTGACTGCACCACGTTCCTGACTTAGTTTTCTTCTCCAGGGTCCTCGGAAGTGAACATACACCAGACCCTCTCTTTTATCAGTGACATCTATCCCTAAAGACTCTCTGTTCCGAGAGCAAGCAGGATCTGGACAGGATCAGAAGACAGGAAGCCTTAGTGAATGTACCAAAAACACAGCTGAGAAGCAGGGTGATCAAAAGCAGCATTCACAGGTGTGTGGTGCCCCAAGGTTGCCATGCAGCAGGCAGATCAAAATTAGCATGCACATGCAGGGGACCTCTACCCATGGGGAGGGAAGGGTGTATGGCACACAGCAGCTGTAAATATGCAGACCAAACTATGCAGGCTGGTCAGCTGGAAAGGCTTAGAGCTGTCATTAAGGGCCACAAAGATAAGGAGGGGTCTGGAGCATCTCTCTTGTGAGGAGAGACTGCAAGAGCTGGGCCTGGTTAGTCTAGAGAAAGAGAGAAAAGAGAGAAGAGAAGAGAAGAGAAGAGAAGAGAAGAGAAGAGAAGAGAAGAGAAGAGAAGAGAAGAGAAGAGAAGAGAAGAGAAGAGAAGAGAAGAGAAGAGAAGAGAAGAGAAGAGAAGAGAAGAGAAGAGAAGAGAATTAATGCATATAAAAATCTTGCAGGTGCTAAGAGAATGGTCCCAGACTCTTTTCCGTAGTGCCCAGAGACAGGACAGGCAGCAATGGCCATAAACTAAAACACAAGAAGTCCCACCTCAACACGAAGAACTTCTTTTCATTGAGGGTGGCAGAGCACTGGAACAGCTGCCCAGAGAGGGCGTGGAGTTTCCCCCCTTGGAAACACCCCAAACCCACCTGGATGTGCTCTGTGTCACCTGCTCCAGGTGAAGCTTCTTTCTCCTTGGACCTGACTGAAAACACTAAGGAGAGAAAATTGTAGAAAGCATGGAAGAAAATGAGTACACAATGCTGGTGGGCAGAACCTGAGAAGGAACAACCTCATGGAGAAGGTCATGGGTGGATTCAGTAAGGAAGGAGGCCTCACAGGCAGGCTCTAGGTATTTAAAGGACAGGCTCAGAGCCAAAAAGAGATTGGTGGGAAATAGCAATAGCAGGCTTGGTACCCCAGCAGAGGTGTAGCAACCCATGACATTGTGCAAATCCACTACCGTTTCATCACTCAACGATTCCAATCATAAAGGAGTTCAGCCAGGTGCATGTTGTGTAAGGTTTCTCCCAGCCACACACTCAGAAAGATTTCAATCCTGTTAGTACTGCTTACCACAGCCGTGTTTTGCCCCAGTGAATTCACAGTGTGCTGAATACTATGATCAGAAATCTCTCATTCATTGAGCTTTCTCCACTTTCTTTGGAGGTCCAAAGGCAACTGGGAGCATTAATGGAGCAGTCCTAAAAAGGCTAAACACCTAAAAAGGCTGTAATGTTTTACTGAAAGAGGTAACTACTCTTTTGCAAAAGTAAATCAAGGCGGAAAGAAATGGTGTGATATTCCTCAGGTAACAGAGCAGCAAATAGGAGTAGTCAGAAAGAAAATTCAAAACTCCCCATTAATAGTCCCATGTTCTACTTACTTTTGTAGTGTTTGTGACACCAAACACAGGAATAAAGGAAAGAGTGCAGGACCAATGCTATTTTGAAGCTTACATTTAAGCAAGAGTAAGTGACAAACTAATTTTTTTTTTTAAATTCCAAATTATTAAAACCACAAGGCAGCAGAGATTTCTCCCAGCTTTGGGATTTTCTGTCAGCACGAGGGGTTTAGAATAGCCCACACAGTGTTCCTCACAACGATGCTCATCGTAGAAGTGACCTTTGGGTAAGCACTGGACCAGTCAGACACCACTGCATGGGCACAGCATCAGTTGGAGCCTGAGCTGTGGCTTCCTTGGGGAGAAGATCTCATTCCTGGGTTAACTGAGGGAACCACCTTATCTACTTTTATCAGCACAGTGCCATCTGGGACACTCCTGGGGAAATGTGGCAGTTCAGAGGGCTGTTATTCCTTCCCTGAGTCCAGTTCTCCCCATCTTAATGGCATTTTATTTTCTACCTGTGATTCTTACCCTGATAACCTCACATTCCCTTGCTCTGGGGACAAAGCAGCATTAGAGCTCTCTGGAAGATAACACAGCTAATCAAATCAGCTGCCAGGTGATCCTGAAATAATACCCTTTACCAACAGAAGACACAACAGTGAATACATGTATAAACATGATACAGCATTTGGGCTGCAGATCAGGAGTGACGTTCCTCAACATGAATTAAACTCTATCTTCCAAAATGCCTTTAAAGATAATTTTTGCTGCAGTATTCCATGCTGTGGAAAGCCTTGGGCCCTTGCACTGCAAAGGGTGGACAGAGCTGGGCGAATTTGGGATGTAAGGGAAAATGTGGGGTCTATCTCTGAGACTGCCTCTCCCCTCCCGTGTCTGCTTCCTGATCACTTGAACGTGGAACACTGCTGCTGATTCAGCCACTCACCACCCACCACACAGGCACGTGGAGGTACACACCTGCCTCTCCTTCTTCAGTGATCAAACCTCAACAACATCACCAATCCAGACTGGGCCATCAAATAATGAGTGGTATGAACAGATAATGGAATTTTCTAGGCTTATCTAAGTCTTGTGGGCACACGCAATTCCTGACATAGCTCAGACAAGTTTAATTTCCCCAAGATATTTCTCTCTATGTAGAAGATAAAAAAAAAAACAAAAACCTCACTGCTGCACACTAGTCAGATGCACTGCACCTTGGTTCATAAGCAAAGGAGGGTTTATAGACTTCATCCTTCTGCAGCTATAAAAATGGATCTGCAACCCCTTGTATTTAAATGATCATCTGGTATTTAAATGTATGAGGTCTCAGGGTGCTTACCTGTTGACCACCATCAGCCACAAAAAAACCCTTTCACTCTGAAACATAAAGCCTTTCAATTTTACAGATTATTATTTAATTATTGACCAGGCATCAGGTTATCTTTGTGTGGTGGGAATACTCATTGGCCACACATGCTGTGATATAATGCAGAAACGTGAACTAGACAAAGAAAGGACCTCTTTTCAATTTAAAACATACATCCTGATTCCCACTGATCCCATTACGCACCTTCACAACAGATTAACATGTCATTCAACCAGCAAACCAAAGAAATAAAGCAAGGTGTCACACACAACAAATGCCTCCATGACAGAAGGCACCACCACCTCATATATACCATGGAGCTTAAGCAATTAAGGATGAGAAGTGTTTTCTTAACAGGAAAACATGCACCACGCAGTAAAAGCAATTCTTTCCCCTATCTAAGCTGTAAAGAAATATTCCCCCATAGCAGCACGCCATGATGGATGAGAGAGTCAGTCAGTTTTTAACTACTGTAGCAATACTGCAGTTATCTTGATTTACACCAGCTGAGGATCTGAACACAGTGATCTTCAATGATCTGCCAAAAGCTCAAACTTCTTTTGTTCTTCCTTCAAAACATTTTTTTGTGGAAAAGAACGGCAGTTTCCAGGCATTTTGCCATGGCAATGGCAAGGGTCCACCAGGGAAAAATTCAGGATGTTGTCCTAGGAGTACAATCACACTTTTTTCCTTTTTTTTTTCCTCTGTCTCCTTTTTTTCCCCCTCTTTCCCTCTGACTGATGTTTTTTTCATGCAGGAACGGCCACAGTAAGCCCAGGATCAGTTTTGGGAACACTCACAAACATGTCAATCTTTGCATACGATTACTCACAGAGGAGGAATGCATTATATAACTCCTGTCTTTGTCTGAAATCAATCAGTCTTCTGATTATTTAGTGAAGACTCTCAGACGTCCTTTCTCCTCTCCATTTGCAGTTTCTCTCACCCTTGGACTTCTCTAGTGCAGCCTGTAGTTTTCAGAGGAAGAGGAACAGACGTACTCTTTTGGAAGCTGTCAGTGTCTATTCCTGTAAGAGATGGTTGCTCTTCATCATAGAGAGCAGATAGTCTTTGGCTGCAGACTGAGTACCTTTCCCTGCAGTAGTATTTAGCAGGAAACAAATATAGGTAAACCCCCCACCCCCCCCAAAAAAAAAATTAATCTGTTTCTGAGTAAGAGCTCTCATAGCAGCACCAGTTCCTGAAATGCAGTTTACTCAGGAACACAAATTCTGTCCCCAAAACGACAACCAGCCATGCCACAGGTCTACTCACAAGTATGAATTTCAACATGTACATACAGTCAAAGGCTTGTTCTTTGTGCTATTCTTAACATTACTGTAAATTAGCATATGATAATGCTATTTCTCCTATTAGAGCCTTGGTATGTTTTGCCCTGTAGCTGCGATTAGGGAAAGAAAAGGAGGATAAGCTTAAAACCTGGGTTTTTTTCCCCCAACTAGGTTAACACAAACACAGCCCAAGTTGTGCTTAAAAACAAGCCATTTCAGAGCAGGCATAATATTCCATGCCTGTTATTAAAATACTTGAGCTCATGCTGAACAGATTAATAGGGCTGAACCAGCAAAAAAAAAAAAAGAAATCTCATAATGTATTTCTTTGCAGGGATTCTGCATCCATGTCGCATTCCTCATCGAGGCAGGTATAGAAATCACTTTGCTACGATGCCTTTGTTAAAGCCCAGATCCAGCTCTGGAATGGTGTGTGTGTGTACCACTCACTCGCCTCACATGTCTGGACATACACTTACGTATAGAGGGCCGACAACTGTTGCAACAACGTGTGGTCACTTACCACGCACTTGCACAAACAGCATCTTCCCCCCAAAACTGGCATCCTATTTGCTACTGCAAACACAGTGCAGACTGCTGGTGACTGACAGCTATTATCTTCCTGGGGCTGCTGGGTGGCAAAACCATCAATTCAGCTGACGTGAAGGCAGAGGGGAATATTTGCCCTGCAGAGGCCGGGAATCCAGCATTCCCAAAAAGACGTCCTGCGTACCTCATATATTACCACCACAACTGGAGCACACGCCTGTGGCTTTGGCAGGCCCTTCCTTTGTTTGTTCTGTATCCAGGTCTTGTTGCTGCTGTCACGCTAGCAACTTGCAAGATCGCCCAAGACAGCACAAACAGATATAACTTAATACCTCCTCAGGAGATTATTACAGAACTGTTATGCTTGAAATTAGGCACAATGATGCATCTTGCATCAGGAGTGCACAATCAGGAGCAAAAGGCCTGTCAGCAAGGCAAATTTCAGATGAAGCATGCTAATACTGAGCTGGAAAAGGCCTTCTCACCAGCACTCATTTTGTGTGGGTAGTGAGATATTCCAGCCAGCCAGCCATACATCATGAATATCAATTACCACGCGGACACATGCAAGCAGACGCGCACATGCACACACACAAACACTGAGCTGGCTTGCTAATTGTCTGATAAAATCTGGATGCTTCATAACTAAGTGATTTTGGTGGCTGCCAAAAAAGAAAAGTCTTTATGCAGGAAGATATTTTAGCAGAAAAAGCAAGAGCATGAGCAGAAAAGCCGATTTAGTTCATGAACATTTGGTTTCAAAACTCCTTGCTTTGGATGAAATCTAGCACTAAATCTGCTACCTTAAGACTGATGCTGGAAAAGTTGCACATCAAGTTTGAGTGAAAAATGGAAGACAGGGAGATCTCTACATGACTTGTTCTTAATATTCTGAGAGCCTTCCCTTCCCAGTACCTTCCAACAGGCATGAAGGTGACTGTCAGGGTCTTGCTGTGCAGCATCTCTCCCTCTCTCTGTGTATATCTGTGTATCTATATATCTGTATATCTATATTTCTTATATCTTGGAGACCTACCAGATTTCCATGATGGCTGTAGCTGTAGTCTGAAGGTTCATTCAAACTCTGGAGTATAAGTTGGCAACTTGGTGGGGAGTCTCTCCCCCGTTTCAGGGAGACCGTGTCTGATTTGTGTTTTATCATCACACGCATCGTTCTTCCATCAGGCAGAGTGGGAGGCAGCTTTGTTCAGTTTGTTCTCAAGGACTTTTTTCGGCTTGTTTTCTGATGGTTTTTGGGTGTTTTTTTGAAAAGCGGTTTTTTAAAAAAAAAACCCAACTAAATAAATCAGCTTAGAGAAAACAATGTCTCTTACATGTCAGATTGACACACCATGCTCCACACGGTGAGTCCCACCCAGTTCCTTGAGTCCACTTCACATCACCACTGTAGTGTCATGGATGTGACTGACAAGAACACATAAGAGGTTGGGAAATTTCCAAATTCAAGAGGTGGGGTTTTTTAACTTTAACAAAGAAAACCCCTAAAAATGCCCACAAAACCAAGATACAACACCTCCCCAACAAAAAATAATTATAGAAAAAAATAGAAACTTGTAAAATACTACCTCAATCTATGTAAATTTCATTAAAAAACAAAAAGAAAGTACTTCATATTCTGGGTGGTGATTCGATTTCTCTTCATCTTTATGGAAACAATTACACAATCCAATATGAACTGAACCATGCCACATGCAGCTTCCTCGTCTCACTTGGTGCATGTATCAGGAGCAGAGCACTTCGGCTTAGCACTGGGTATTCCACAAGCTCATCCCATTTGCTGGTTTAATCCTCATCAATACTGCTATCCTCCACGCTCCACCTCATCCTCTGAAAAGAAATGCAAATGAATGAGATTTATAGCCTGGGATGTTTTCAAGTTTTCAAACAAGGTGGGGCTTCCACTGCCCACCAGGCTCAATGAGGAGCCTTTGGTTGCAAATTCCTTTGACTGAGCAACTCTGTGTGCATGTCAGTAACACTGCCCAAAAGTGCCAGCATCCTCCACCCCCTTCTTTGCTGGCTTAGAAGCCCATTTCAAAGCCTCCTTGGACTGCTTGGCCTCTTGCTGTGCGAACAAGCAATGCAGGGCACATCTGTAATCACAGTAGATTCTTCTGTATGCATTAACTTCAGCCCAGACTTAAAAACAGTGAATATGTCCAAGCCAGGGATCACCTCAAGTTCATTCACTCCTGCTCAAGACCCTGACATTCTTCCCTTTCAGTTGGGTTTCTAGGGACTAACAGCACCTGGTTTTGCAGTCAGTAACTCTCAGCCAGATGGCAAAAAAACCCCACCATCACCACACCCCAGTATGAAACACCAGGATGATCTTTCAATGTGAGCCCTCTCATGAACTTGAAATTAGGTTTTCAATGCATTTTTGGCACTCCTGGATATTTTTGGTCATCTTTCCTCTCTTTTTAGAAGACTCTAGGCAGACAGTGGTATTTCACTTTCTGGCTTGACCAGGGTGACTTAGACCTTCCGGCAGAAAGAGGACAGAAGCAAAGCTCGGGGTTGTGGTGGCTGGTTCACTGACAGTAGACTACACACTGTCCCTTCCTGTGTGAAAACCAGCACAGCTGGTGGGGCTGAGATGCCTGGAATGCCTTGGCAGTGTGACACAAGCCCAGCAAAACTCTTTCAGGACAGCAGCACGAATTTGTCCAGCATAGCCATGACGATGAACTGCCGTTGCACAAAGTGAAACTCATGGTTTCCGTCCTCTTGCAATGGTCAGCTGTCCACATCACTAAAATAACCTGTGCTAATTGGCACCTACCTCAGCAGAGAGCCCAATGATTAGAAAGATGTGGAGAGTGAACTCCAAGCTTGAGGTGATACCTCTAGGTCAGAGACGAGCAAAAATTGGCAAGACAAGTGAAACAGCCACTTCCTCTACCTGCGCTGTGGATGAATAAAGGACTTTATATTCCAGAACTGTCAGTCTGGCTTTTTTTTTTTTTTTTTTTTCCCCCAGCAGCACAAGTTTCCCTAACAAATAGAAATTAAATTTGTTCAAAATTCAACCTGTAGGGAAAGGAGCTTGGCTCTATTTTAATGGCCTCTCTATAAAGGAGCAGGAGGAATAATGGACAGTCTCCATGCTACTGTGTTAACAAGCTTCCATTGTTGATAATGGACACCCTAACACACTGTGGAGAACAAAGTGCATCAGGTCTGCACACACTGGGCAAGGAGACGGCTGGAAAACCGAAGCCTTCCTCTTACTTTGCATCCTCTCCTAACTATTTCTACCTGTGCCAGGAAAGTTTTTCCGATGTCAGGAGGTGAAAACGACAATTTATGTAGGGAGAGATACAGGGAAGCATCAGGCACTAATAAAAAGTATTGGGACGAACAAAGGAATCGTTGAATTATTAGAGAAGAGCAAATGCAAGTTTCATGGCTCATGAACAAAAATGAGTCTACACGAGCGGAAAGCATCTTAATATCTGTTTGCCTCAAAAAAAATTAAATCTTGAAGGAATCATGAGGAGGAGCTTCCTAAGAAATGGTATGCAGGAGACAGAAATGGGAAAGGAGACAATAAACAGCAACGCATTTCAGGTGCAAGCAGCTCTCTTACCATGCCATTCCCAGTGTTGATATGCATCCATAACTTTTGACAGGGTGAAATACAGAGCAGCAATATCACCTCTGAATCCTGCCTTTACTCTTGCTGCAAAACCACCGAGCACAGCTGTGACTTTACGGGAGCCGTAACCATAACCCAGCAGAGGAAGAACACGGGGAAGTTCTGATCGGCGGAGGACAAAAACACTACACAGAATGTTTAAAGACACACGTGCAGAGGTGTGAACAGTGCCCTGTTCACTGGCACTGGTGGAGAGAGCAGCATCACGGGGAAGAGATTTGGGGATTTATCAGCACACAGCTGAAACCAAAGGTGAGCCACCTCATTGCCAAAAAAAAGGGAGAGATTTGTGTCAGGTTTAGCATCCAGTGAATAAAGCCAGCGTTTTCCAGTAGCAGGGGACAGTCTCAGATCCTCCACCCCTTGAAGCCTTTGACTGGAAGGCTGATGGCCACACCATAAGGTGATTTTTATGATTTAAATGCAGGGTGAGAGGTTTAAAGTATGAGTTGAGTGCATTGAAAGGGTTCGGGTATGTGAATGGATGAAGCATCTGTGACAGAAATACAAGGATGGAACTAAAAAAGCATTCCAACCACAGACAAAATAGCAATAACCTCCAATGCAGACCTAGAGTGTGTGCTCATAATGCCCACACAACAGTACCTGCTTCAATTTCTCCCCTTTCCCCAGGCTCCCAGGAGCAGTGTTTGCCGTGTAGAGATCTCTTCCACAGTCATTAGCAAAGCCTTGCATCAGAAAACTGATCAGCAGTACTACTGTATCCATACACATATAATCTGAAGTGAATTGACAGTGTTAGATTCTTCAGGAAATAAAAAAAATCAATATTAAAACAGGCAATCCAAGCAAAACCAGTTTGTGCAAGGAGAATTTCTATACTGTTTACAAAATGAGAGATCTCAAATTCTCTTTATAGCTGCAGCATATTAAAAGCTAATTAAGAAAAGTTTGGTTCCCTAGAAGTATTTCAAAAAGTAAATTTCTTTTCATTCATATCAACCTTTCCTTTAAATTTTTCTTTCAAAAATCCATGAAAACTTTAACTTTGCAGTGGCTGAAGGAAAAAAAAACCTTTCCCAGCTTCTAAAAAATTAAGTAGAGGAGTGTTGACATTTTAGAGAAGAAAATTAGTCTGACTGAAATGCTAGTCTCTGACAAAAAAGAAGTTTTAATAAAAAAAACATTTTGATCAACAAAAATGCACATTCTGCTTAATCTATACACGCTTGATTGTGCCATCTGTTTTATTGGGGTGACTCTTGGATAACCAGTGCAGCCAAACAAACAAGAATGACTGGTACTTATTCAGGAGTAAATTAGAGTAAGCTTCAGAGAAACATATTTAGTTATCGCCAAACAGCGAAAGTAATGCTTTGAGGTGTGAAATTATACCCACTGCAGCACAGTAGGAAGAGAAGGTTTGCCCTGGGGTGGATGCAAAGGAGATGGACCTCAATCTTTTCACCTCTGGAAGAAAAATGCTGCTCAGTTTGCAAGCCAGTGAGTGCCATGGCATGAGGGGAGGGGGAGCGGGGAAGAGAAGGGGGAAAGAAAAGGCTGAAAAGCTGAACACCAGGAAAAAATTCACTTCCTCACCAGTCTCTCTCTGCTGTCCAAGAAAACACCAATAGAAATGCCAAACATGTGCTGTCTCCCCTCCATGCAGAAATTTTCAGGTCGTCATGTTTCCTCTCCTCCACAAAGTTTTGCTGCTGCATCCCTCACTCACCTACTCCTCTCAGAAAATTTCTGCCCTGCTCTGACTATCTTGGAGACCAAAGGAGCTGCCTTTGGATGATTTAGTATGTTTTCTTCCTAAATTATTATTCTGTTCATCATGCCACAAGGATGCCCCAGTTAGAAGAATGTGTCTGAAAAGATCAATGACCAGCTAGGACATTATGGCTAGTGCCTCACAATGCAGCCATTCAAAGCTTCTCAGTGACAGCAGAGAGCAAGCTTGGATTTTCAGATCTAAACACTCAAGCTTCCCTGTGCTCAAGTAAAAGGAGAGCCTTCACTGCCTGCGAGCTTTGAAGAGATGGGAACATGGGGAAGAACAGAGCTGTCCAAAAATTTCCTCCACTCACAACTTAAAATGATCTCCTGTGCTGGTGGGGCAGGGGCCAGGCCCTGCAGGAGAGAGGAAAGGAGGCTGTGATGAGGTATCAAATGTGATTGATACCTCAAGAAAACAGCCGAGGATCTGGCCCAGGAATGCATTCAAAAACCTTGTTTGTTCATTTTCGAGGACGATTCCTGAGCATCGAAGCACAGACACCAATTTATTTGATGATTTGGTCACCTGAAATAAAGGCCAGAAGTAATCCCTGCCTCCCCTTGCCCACCGTGTCCATTCGGATCAGCAGTTAATCCAATGGATTAACATTATAGACCCTCTTACTATTTTAAATTTGACAGAAGCCATTCCACTTCCTCCTGAGCTTCCATTCCTTGAAGCATTTTACTGCTAAGAAAGCAATTACATTATCATTTGGTAACGATCACCACATTTCCACAGGTAACACGAATTCTACTGCATTTGTGAGTAAAATGGAATTTTCATTGCACATAACAGTAAACATGGGCAGTGGCTATTTAACAAGTTAGCTCTCAGATAGTACTTTAAGAGATCCAACTGTTTCTACCACACAACCAAACATATTTCCCCAAAGCCACGGAATGATTAGCAATTTTTCACATCAGGAGAGACTGTGAGCTGTGAGAATAAAATATATTTTACTGTTTACTTTGAGATTTTTATGGAAAACAAACAAGCAATCCATCAAGCTGGCTGAGTTTGTCAAGTTACTGGAGACCAGTTAACTGAATGAGAGTCACTGGAAACAGTTGAGTAAATATTTAAGAAGATCAAATGGAGGAACATTTGGTACAGCACAGCTTGCTGAAAGATTGCAAAGATACCAGCATGTTTCAGGAGAGGCAGGTCACGCCTCAGAAAATTGCTGGAATTCTTTGAAAGTGCTGCATTGCCACCAGGACAGACAAGGGAAATAGAGTGGACTTCGTTTTTCAAAGTATTTGACAAAGTTCCTTGCTTGAGGTTAATGACCTAAGGAGCCAAGGCACAGTACAGAAGAAAAGTTGCTGGAGTGAAAATTGACTTCAGGGCAAAAACCACAAGGAAACTGTAAATATAATTCGTGAGGTGGGAAAAAAGTTGTTGGTGCGTTAGCAGGTGAAAAAAATGTAGGGGCCTTCCTGAGTAATTTTTTTAATAATAGACTTCCATTTTTTATTTTTTCTTCACTTCTTCTTTCTCTTTGTTTAAGCAATTATTTATGAGGTACTGGATTCATAGCTTGAAGCCTGCAGAACTATTCTTTTTATCCAGGGGGCAGGTGGTGCCCACATACCTGCAAATTGGGGTTACTTCCATGCCCTGTTCTTCCGTGAGGGAAAGAAGGTTGAGCAGCCTGGGTAATTCCACTTGCCCACTCTGCTCCTGCCCTCCCTGCCCTGCACACTTCCTGAGGTGATGGCACCAAGTCCAGGTTTTCCAAACAAATGCATTTTTAGAAAAGTTACGGTCAAAACTAGAGAGCTGTTTCCCGAACGATTTGTTACCCAAATTAAAAAAAA
>VXAZ01004430.1:389775-411806 GCA_013399875.1 Gymnorhina tibicen | reverse complement strand
AAAAAAAAAATAACATTTTCACCACCTGCAAACAAGCAATTCACAGATGCTCTTCTCCAGATGAAATGCTGAAGGTACAAAATCACATGGAGCAAAAGGAAAAAAAAATAAAACAGAGGAACATTTCAGTAAATCCCATAAAGGGATGCATCGAATATTAGAGTGCCCATTTCTAAATAGCTTAGCAGTGATGAATTAGACATTTTAATGGCTTTAAACAGAAAAAAACTGGAAAGTCAGTTGTCACAGAAAGCTAGTGGGCCCAACTGTGTGCTTCTAAATGCAATTTCCAACACCACTTGCTGCTAGAATAATGATACCATTTACAATAGCTTGTTATTTGGGTCTGTAACATCATGTATTAATGATTTATTAACCATCTGTAATGATATACATAAATGGACCATGAATACAGTGGGTGCATATTACACATGGATTTAATAAAGTTGCATTCTTAGACTCTGTTCCCTTTTCTGTACTTGTCCACATCTCGTGTTTTGAGACCTGAGTCCTGACTCAGTGGCAAAACTAGGGACATGGAGAATTCAGTATGAGGTGTTTGGTGCAGAAAGACATCTGTTCCTTCCGACTGACCATGTAGATAATAAACAGAAGGATTTAAAGCACCTGCAGTACGTGCACCAGTAAATTGTAAATGCACCTTAGCCCAGGTACGCAGCATATAAACAGAACAATGCCATGAAGCAAATAATAAAATAACACCAATATTTGCTGAAAAGGCAACGCTATGCTGTACAATGTGGGAGAGAGATTTGGGAGCACTTGAAGAAAAATCCCCCGAGCCCCCAGCCCCGTCTACAGCACTGTACAGCTGCAGTGAACAAAGCAAATGTGATTCTGTGTTACAGCACAGGAGCATGAGATAAATCAAGGGAGGTGGTAGTAATGTAAATGTTATATTTATAATGGAAATGCTGATACAACCCCTGACTTACAGAGGTGCTTGGCAGGAGCTGCCATAATACGGCGAGATATCATTTGAGCAGTGTTTGCAGAACTGATCATTGTATCTCGCGAGGAACACCCTGTGCTTGCTCTTGGAGATGCAAACCGCTGGCTATGAATCAGCCAGAATGACTAAATACACACTGCACAAGCCTAACCTGGAGAGAGAGAGAGAGAGAGAGAGAGAGAAATTTATTCAAATACCGTGTTTGTTCTTTACATTTCAAAAGCTGGAGGAAGCAATCAAATCCATAGTACTTTCTTCTTCTTCAGTTAAGTTGTATTGAAAAACTGAATTGGTTCAGGAATTATTGATCTGAATTGACAGTGATGTTCTCAAATTCATACAAAAGAGCCATCTCATTGCAAGCCCATTTAAAAAATCCATGGTTCAGAATTCACAAAAAAAGCTCTCATGGAACATAAAAAGAAAAAAAAAAAGAAGGAAAGAAAATAACTTTTGAGAATAGACAGTACAAATCATTTTGCTTTGGTGTCATGCGTGATTCCTCAGAAGCAGCCAGAAATTCTTGTTTTAATTTTTGTAGGAAATGTTGCAAGCTTTGTAGCTTGACAAAACCTACACATTGGCACAAACTATTGAGAAGGGGTGGCTGATAGGAACAGAGTCTACTGATGCTGCTGGAGCTGGGCTGTGAAGAAGGTACCACTAAATTCGATCCACGTGAAAGTGTTAATAGTGATTAAAACCAAACCTGACAATAAAAAAGCAAAACGTTTTTTATTTTTAAGTTCACTGCTTTCTGAATCCTTGTGGAAGAGGTAACGGTTTTTATATCAAAGCTCTGGGCTATGTGAGGAAATTAAGTAACTCACATTAGAAATCAGAGCTCTTGAAAAGAAGGTAGAAGTCTCAGAGTAAAAACTTAGCACCCAGACATACTTTCAAGTGTGCTAGAGCACCTAATTCAAAGGAGTCAAAGAGATGGAGGGCTTCAAAAACACCTTAAAGTACCTATCATATATTTGAAAATTAGCCCAGCCCTAAGAACACATAACACACTGAAGGAAGAGTATATACCTCTTGAAAGAAGGGAGATGCAGCTCAGCAGTTTTGAGTTCCCTCTGTTAATCACTATGAGACCTTCTTATCAACAAATAAATAATAGGTGACAAAGATGTAAAAGTTAAGATGTGAAAGTGGAGAGAAGAGTATTAGAACAAAATGGTTTCGTACATGCAATATCTGATAAACTCTGAAGATTGTTTCCATTCCTGTCTTCCATTCCTATGCTTTTTCCTTTTCCCTCTTCACCAAAGTCAGGGCTAAAATCCATCCCTGCCTTTTGACCTCAACACTGGCCGCTCTACCTGTTTCATAAGAAGATGGAGTTTCTGTCCCGCTTCAGTAGGTGAGGTTGCTAGTTTAGGGAGTGATGAGTTCCTCTGACATTTTAAAAGAAATTTATTAGCACACCATGGGCTTCAGATAGCTCCATGCCATGAGTTTGGCTTGATGCAGTCTCATTCTCCTCCCACTGGCCCTTAACTATTACACGGAATGCACAAAGTCTTGAAAGAGAGCACTGACGCCATAGAAATTTCAATTAAGGAGAGACGAAGGAAGCAAAAAAAACCCCTTTTCTGTGGGTGAAATACAAAATCAAAAGACAACCTCCTAGCACAGACAGTCTTCCCTACGTTTGCCTTTGACTGGCAACACCTGGGTTTTCAACGTGGCGACACAGGAACAGAATTTGGAGGTTTGCCACCCACCTTCCCTTTCTTGACAGCCAGGTGCGACCGGGTTTCCTTTTTAAAAACACTGTGGCAACCCCAGATCACAAGGTGGGGAAAAAACCCCACAAGGGAGAAGTTGTACCAGAAACACTGGGGTGTCTCCAACTCGGATGGAAGGTTCCTCACGTCCTCTAATGAAGCATTTAAGCTTGCACAGCTTAGTAGCCACTGGGCTTGCTCCCATGGCTGAAGTCATACACCTGCCTGTGCATGTTACCAGAGCAAGGCCTCAGGAATAATTCTGGAGACAATTCCTCGCACAGAAGATACAGAAAAACACAGGTATCACAGCTCGTTCTCCATTAAAATTGATTCATGTCTGTCCTTCTGCACTGAGGGCGTTTATGACACCGGTGACTCACAGGAAAACAAGGGCTGTGGAAGTGACCACACTCATAAAACACTAAAAACCTCTACTAACAAACAGGAATGGTGATGAATATGCTGCGCAAGAGGTATTGGATTTATACTGGAGCAAATTAAGAAGAAAGAACATCAGAGATATGCATCTCAGAGCCACTTGAGCTGTAACAGAGCCTCACAGTAACTGGAAATGTCGACTTCTCTCCAGTATTTTCTAAGCTAGTCTTGATCTTCACAAAGAATGCTAGCTGTTGGTACAGAGGATTGCAGCTCAGCTTTTTGCATAAAAATTCATGAGACAGTATCTATTTCAACTGTCTTATACAGCAGCGAAGAGGAGGGGAAAAAAAGAAGTTTAGCCCTACAACTGAGACAGGATTCATTTTGAGTAATGATTTCAAACCAGCGGTGGAAATTACAGATGCTACTTGGTTCACTATTATTTTGCAGCATCTCCAGTAATCTTCACTGATCATTTATAACAGCATGTCTGATGACTTTCAAAACATAACTGGAAAGGATACTTCTGTGGAGAGTAGGGCTACTCAGAGGAGAAATCAATCTCTGCTGCTCAGGGAGTCGACTTCACAGTGCTGCTACCAGACAGTCAGGGATTTCAACGTCCCAGAAGTAGGGCTGGGGTGCCCCAAACCATTTCACCCCACTGTACCCAGTGCAGTGCACCACTGTGGTCAAGATGGACCATTCAGATAAATAACATCAGAGTAATCACATGTGAAAACCTGATATTTGGGTGTCAGCTGTTGGGATGGATGCATCACCATCCTTTTTTCAGGAGCACATGAAAGTAGAGCATCACCCATGGTGATGAGAAAACGAAGATCAATCCCAGAGAAGGTTTCATCACCGACAGGGAATATCTTAATGTACAATGGTAGAAAGGCCCTGGCAAAGAAGCAGTACAGGCAAGCCTTGCTTGTGGAGGGAAATAAGAAGCTGGGGTGACCAAAAAAAGCCCCAGAAATGGAGTTAGCACGAAAAAGTAACAAGTAAATAAAAAATAACAGTAAAACAAGTAAACAGTAAGAATACTCTTTTAAAAAGATTAATTACCCCTTGATGATAAGGACAAATAAGGACTTTTGTTAGAATGGTGAAGCTCATGCAGAGCCTGGCAAAACAGACATGTCAATAAGTAATGGCAACAACCACATGAAATCATTGGCTGCTCTGTGGCCCATGCAAGTGGATAGTGTGGTCCCCCCTCCATTCTTATTGGATATATATCAGTGTCATGTGAGCCACCATATCACACCATCTGCAGGCTCTGCCAAGAGGCCCCAGACTGAACAGGAATGCACAACTATCTCCTTACAGTTTAAGGAACACTTGAAGCAAATACTTCCTCCTGAAAAACCTGAAACAGGCTATGGCAGAAGAAGCAGGAGGGTGTTTTAATAAAATTTATGCGGTTGCTAAGGTAGTTGAGCAATCATATTAGCTCCAGGATTCTTTGGTTTTGTATTACAGCTTGCAGAATGAAAACAGCATTCAAATTTACATTCAAACCACTGTGAAGCCCTCACAACAAAGAGGACAGGCAAGGACCTCCTCTGTCCCTGATCTCACACCTGCCAGTCTCCTTCTTCTATGGCTCACCTCCAGCTTCCACCCCAGCTCAGCACCTCTAGCACACCTCCCTGAGGTTTGCCCGGTTGTTCTGCATCCCAAGGTTGCTCTGATTCACAGGCTCTGGCCAAACCCACATCTTTCTGGGGTTTTATTTTTTTGCTGCTTAATGCACCACTACAGTGGTCCTAGCCATTCATGTTCAAGACAAACACATGGTGTGCACACACATGCATATCCATTTCAAAGAACGTATTAAGTGCAGCCCCAGCTTAATTGCAAGATGCAATTTAATACCAGCAATTAACTGCGCACATATTTTTGTACCAGCGAACTGCAGCAGCACAAGAGCTAGCAGTTAGATGTCTTTTCTTATGGTGGAGCTTAAAAATAACTTTAGGGTACTTTTGTCATGGCAAATGCTTGCACAAGGTATTATTAGAGCAGTTATTCACACAAGCAGCAGACAAAATCTGCACCATGATAGACAGCAGAGGCATCTGGGAAGTAAAGCAGGCAGAAGAGACAGAAAACTTAACCAGGAAATGTGCAAACTCTTGCTTGGATTTAGACAATGTCTATAGCCAGGACCATATTCTACTGGCTCTCTGTTTCACTTGATTGAAAATTAAGAGGCAAAAACATTTTAGGCAAAAACTGACCATGGTGTTACAGCAGCACAGTATTCATTCACTTTTTCAATTTTATCTTAGATAAGTAACTTTGTGGTGGTTACTTTTCATCTTTGGGAGTCCTTCCACAGGAGACCATTAAACACAATTTCCTACCAAGAAAAGGAATGTGGAGAGAAATGCACGGGAGCATGTGCAGGAATCCCCATCAATTAATCACAAGTGAGAGATCCTTTGTTATTTTATCTTGGATAAACGTGATGGACTGGACTGCAAACCTGCCATGCATTGATGACTGTCATATGGACACAAAGCCCTTTTTGCTTCTTTTTACTGTGTTGCAACCTTCTCCTGAGTTCACTGGAGTGGCACCAGTCCTACAGGACTGAATTCAGGATGAAAAATGTTTGGGAGCCCTAAAGCCCAGGTCTCCTGTGACTCCTCCATGTGTTGTGAGCAGCAGGTATGGGTGCAGCTGCAAGGCACAAGGTTCAGTGACAGGGAGTCTGTCCTGACCCTGATCAGCCAGGACAGCCTTGAGCAGGGAGTGTGTATTAAAACAGGGGGCCTGCAGGGAAGGAAAGGCAAAACCCTCCCAACACTTCCATGTCCACTCCTACAGCTTCTCCAAGGCCTTGTTTCCATGGACCTGAGCAGACCTGCACACCCCGTGGGCCTTGGTGGAGGAGGCAGTGCTTTTAGCTGGCTGCAGCTGAAGAGGCTCTTTGCACAGGTGACTGACTGGTGCTGTCGTGCTGTCTGGTCCAAGTGTCTATTTTGCCACACTTAAATCATGTGGAAGCACTCAAAGCTGTATCTACATATTCTGTACTCAACAGATGCAGAAAAAGTCAAATAAAGATTATTTATAGTTGGGGGTACGGGCAGTAACTGCTAGTGATGGATAATGGTTAAGAGTGCAGGTGGAAAAAGCAACCTCTTCCTGGGATGACATGCTTGTTCCTAATAATTTCTGCTCATTGATTTCTTCCCCTTATCTTCTGTTTCTGAGAATTTTGCTGTCACCTGAAACAGCTCTAGGATCTGAAGCTCATTTTCTCACCAGGATGCAGGATTTCATAACTCCCCAGCACACAAAACAGGGTCCTTACTCTGTGATTAAATCAATGGCACCCAACGTTTCCAAAGCAGAGCTGGGCATTTTTTCCTGGGTGGGATACCACGGCCAAGAGGAGAAGATGTGAGAGAAGACATGTCTGTGTTGCAAAAAGCAGCCTGCTCCAAGAGAAGGCTCCTGAAAGTGTCACACCCTTTCAACAGGAGGACAACAGCCCAGGTGCCAAACAGTTATCTGATTTAATTCCCGTGGAAGTCAATAAAACCTGGAATTCTGGGATCAGCACAAAAAGACAAACCAAACCAAACCAAATTAATGAAAAAAACAAAACAAAAACCAAACAACAAGGCAAAAAACCCCAAAACCAAAACCAAAACCAACAAAAAAACCCCAAAAACCCAGTAAAAAAACAAAAAACCCCCAACAAAACAAACACAAATCCACACAAAAGCCCCAACCAAATTAAAAAAAAAAACCCAAAAACCAAGAAAACCCCAAAACCAACCAAACAAACAAAAATTTGACCCCCACCCCCGGTTTATACATTTTGCCAAAGCTATCCTTTTTATCACAAATCTCATGACAATTGATGTTTTCTTGAAGCCCTAACTCAAGAAGGAATGAAACAGTTTTCATTGTTAATTAAAAAAACTTCTGGAGTTTGGTCATGACAAATAAATAAATAAATAAATAAAACCAGAACGTAGTGCTACAGACTTGAGAAATAAGAAACCAAATGGAAAGAATGCTCTCCCATTATTGAAAAAAAACAAAACAAAGGTAAGTTAATTTTCAAAGTGACGTCATGAATTTTTAGATACGATTTACAAAGAGAGGATTTACAGTCCTCTCCCAGGTATATCCTTCCACTCTGTGGAAGTCCACACAGCCAATACATCATTCCTTCTCGAATGTCTTCTTGAAACTCACCCTGGAGAGCACAAACCCTTGTCCAAGCTGCTCATGCTCTGCCAGGTCTTCTTTAAGGGTTCACTGATACTTTGAATTCTCCTGTCTCACCTTGAATTCTCCTGTCCACTCCTGGCGGATATGCCCTGGTTTATTTCCAGCACCGCAGTAACAACTGATGTGTTCCTGGACGTCTCTGCATCCTCACTGGAACCTGAAGCACCACCTGCTTGAAGGAGGTGCAGAAATACTGAAATACACAAGGCCACGGCCCTTAAAACTAATGGGTTTTCTGACGGCGGTAGAACAGAAGAAGAAGAATAAATTCATAGTGACACAGGCCCTGTTGTGGTTTGAAAATTCCATTCCAGCCTTCTGTGTTTTCCTGATTTGGCTTACTGCTGTTAAAGCTGTAATTATTCACGCAGTTTGTAGTATACTGTAGATACCCAGAGCACCTTGTGTTAATATATTAGGAAGGAAACACAAAAAAACCACTATCTCAATATTCATAGATGAGCACTGCAAGTGAATTGCTGACAGAATGTTTCCTGGGGTGGAAAAAATGGAGAAGTTTCTGTTTTATGGGTTGCCAGAGGGAATAGTTTCCAATGCACAACTTGTGCATTTGGTGGAAAATGAGCACAGTCCCAAAAACAACACCCTTAGCTCAAGGTTTTCCATTATTGAGTTGTTTTTATTTTATTTACAATGCAAACAAAAGTGCTGATTATCATGATTCAGCACCCTCTAAGAGAGATGGAAGCAGTAAATAGAGTTGGCAGGGAGATAGAGGGACTTGCCACCACACCCAGGGCACAGCATTTCTGCAGGTTTCAGATATTTAGGAATTATGTTCCTTTGCCATGCACTTGCACTTGGACTTTTCTCATAACTGATAAGAGGCCCAATAGCTGACTTTCTCTTCTGCCCTTTTGTGGCCTTCTTAAAATCTGTAGATGTTTTTAGTTTGATTTTTTGTTTTGTTTTCTTTTTTTTAAATAATGATTTTGCAACATCTGGAGACCATTTAAAACACTTAAATTAATGTAGTCCCCAGCTAAAACGCTCATGCAGAAACGATTAAAACTCTGCAGAGGTGGTACACACCAGCCTTATCTTGCCAGGTACCACCTGTTTAGGCACAACTTTGGGGCAGGGTCACATCTGAATCAATAGTCCCACAGGATGTCATGTGGGTTGTTTGAGACAAGATAAGGCAGAAGGCACACATCCGCCACCACTTCTCACCGTTAACAAGCTCGCTGAATTTTTCATGGGGTCCCCTGACTCCAGTTTGGGCAACAATTGCCTTGCCTGAAATCATTGTTAAGTGCCATTAACCATAGCACCTTCCACGTGATCCTAATCTGCTGGGTGGCAGGAAAGGCACCCCAGGAATTGCCAGATCAGGGCTTGGAGGAAGTTTCGCTGACTTCACTGGTGAGCAGAAGTTGTGCTGCCTCCAGCCCTTTGGGACCACAAGTGCTCCTTGAAGGTGCTACGACATGCCTGAGGATTTGGTTCATTACAGTTGTGCTGGGTTTGTATGGCCAGTTTTTGGGAGCCACATTCTCACTCCCCTGAGGCTGGACAGGGGAGAGAAAACATAACTAAGAGTTCACGAGCTGAGATAAGGGCTGGGAGAGAACACTCACCAAATTCGGTCACGGGGAAAACAGGCTGAATTCAAGATATTAATTGAATTTGTTGCTGACAAGATCAGAACAGGATAATGAGAAGTGAAATAAGCCCTTAAAAACACCTTTGCCTCACCCTTCCCTCCTTTCCAACTCTACCTTCTCCCCCAGAAGGCACAAGGAGACAAGGATTGGAGGTTTGGTCAGTCCATCACAGGTTGTTTCTCCCTCTGCTCAAGGAGAGGAGTCCTTCCCCTGCTCCAGTGTGGGTCCCCCAAGGGGTCACAAATCCTGACAGAAAACCTGCTCCAGCATGGGCTTGTCTCTCCAGAGGTCATAGCCTCTCTCAGGTATCCCTCTGCTCCATTGTGGGCTCCTCCAGGGGCAGCAGGGGCACAAGTTTTTACTTTTTCTCTTTATTCATTGGAGACCGACGTTTGAGTAGCCATGCATGATAAGATATAACTGAACCATATGAATCCTCCTCTACAGTTGAGCATGATGGTGTGAGAGAGGACAGACTGGGTCAGAAAGGAAAACCTTGAACTGAAGTTCAGGAATTTTCCAAGGACATTGGTAATCTGACTTGAAGTTCCCAAATACGTGTGGCCTCGGTCATTCAATACCTTATGGCTTGATCTCTACGGCGAAAGCACCTGGAAAAATGAAAATGAAAATTCAAGAGAAAATGAGGAGAATGGGGGGAACTCTGAGCCAGCGGTGGCATAAGGACATTGGTCAGCAGGACTTGCAAAGGTAGGAATTCCAGACCTGAGAAATCATCGAAAGCAAAAGCAGTCTTTTGTAGTCTACTCGCACTTGTTTTGCCTGGCAGCTTGGAATTCATACAGCTGCTCTTTTTAGTGTTGAGGGAGAAAGTGCCACTGTCTGTGCAGGTTTAAGCTGGAATTCAAAGGCACCCAGAAACCATGAGGAAGAACTCACCACCGTAACAGAGCTGCCCTCAGCTGGGAACAGCAAATGTGGTCCCATGGGTGGGACATCCGCTGGCAAAAATAACCCTGACGAGAAATTTTGCTGTTTCCAAACACTCAGGATGATCTGGGACAGCTCTTGACTCCCATCAGTCTGGCACATTCAGAAACCTGTGTGGGGACATTCTGTATGATGAAAGCCTAATTCACCATGGTATGTAAGTATTTAATGCAAATACCCTTTCTAACAAGGATTTTGTGTTAAGAAGAGTATTTTTTTCCACTAAAAAACATAAAAAATGTCATTGTGTAGTAACTGGAATACAAAATAAAGAATGCATTTGAGATTTAGTACATGTGGGGAAATTTTTTTTTTTTTAAGATTAATTTATTTTGTATATCCATGCTAGTGTGGTATTAGCATTTGTATTAAGGACACCTGAGTGGCCCAGCTGAGGCCAGATCCCTGTGGTGCCAGAAACTGAACACACCCAGGGGTTAGAAATCATATTAGTTCCTTCCTTAGATGTTCTCAGACAAATAAATAGAAGAAACGTATTCTCATTTTACAGTCGGGCAACTGAGGCACAAAGAAATTAATCACCATTCACAGAGCCTGAAGTGCACACCAGTGTTTCTCACCCCTGTACCTAAGTGGTAAAGCTGTTCTTTCTTCCACATCTTTTCTTTGAGAGTCTTTACATTTTGTTAATTAAATACAAGCGACAGTGACTTCAGTCATGATCAAAGTGAACTCACATATTTTTCTTGACATAAAGGGACTCTGTTGTTCATCAGCTGTAGGGTACACCTATGTATTTTTCCCAGGTTGTCTCCCCACTGTGTGGTCTCTCAGTTGTGTCTTTACAGTGTATGTAAACTATGAACTGAAGCCATTGCTCTTGTCCTTAAACTGGTCGTAATAATCTCTCTGCCCATCAAAAAAAAAAAACAAATTGAAAAAAAAAACTCATGGCCATTTATTTGCAGAACTTGGGAAATGAGCTTCTATTTTCAAAAGAGGATGTCTACACTAGTGAAGAGTGAGTTCACCCCCACGAAGCATCTGGGTGTGTTCCCGGGCAAGACCTGGGCAGATGGGAGAGAGGAGATGAGTGCTGTGAAAACGCCGCGGGAAGTGGGAACCTGTTGCAGACTGCTCCTACCAGCAGAGCAGTTTTATTGACAGATACACCCAAGTGCATATTTGTATATGTTTGCGTGGAAACTGGGGACCCTGTCCAAGCCAACAGTAAGGAAAATACAGCTGGATCCAGTGCACAGTGTCTCATTTCTAAGGACACTCTGCAGATGCCAAGAAAAGCAAAGCATAAAGTAGAAGTTCTTCCCAGTGCCCATCTCAGATTGCTGGAGACATGAGAGGGACTCAAAAGTAGAGAAGCTACAGATATGGACTAAAATTATCTGAAGGAAGAAATCCCCAGTAACTTCCATGGCCCTTTGATAAGGTCTCCAGGGAGCAGATGATCAGCAGAGATAACATTGTGAAACCGTACAGCATTTCCGCTCTGTCTGTGTTACATATTTAGCAATGTACCATCAGGACTGCAGAGGACAGCATTATTTCTTGATTATACAATATCATGTATCTATTCAAACTTTTCTGTGGAAGACAGGAGCATAATACATTATAAAACTATTTATTTTTCTGCCACTTTCAATTTTTTTCCTCCAGTCACTCCCAGCTCGTTGGTCTCAACACCCATGATACATGAACTTCACTTCAGCTTTCATTCAGAGATATTCACTAGAGCTGAAAAACAGCAAAAATTTAGTTATGGCACCAGGAAAAACACATTCAGACCTGCATCTGAAATTTATTCTGTCATGAAATTAAATTACTGGTTTTTGTCTTTTTTTTTTTTTTTTTAAAGGAGAAGAGTTTCCCATCTCTTCAGCTTATCAAGAAAATTCTTAACATTGTTTTGCTACATTACACATCAACATGGGCTTTGGCTGACTGAGGTATAAAGGTTGTGATACATAACCTGCTGCTGTTCAAATCACAGGACACAATCCCAAGACTCAGGTGGAAATTTGTGTCTTTCAGAAAAATCTTCCTTCTCCTAATCTGCCTTTTCCCCTTATGTATTGAACTGGTGACCAGAAAATGTGGGGGGGGGGGAAAACCAACAAAGCAATTCTTGACTGACCCAGCAGAGGAACAGACCTTCTGGCACTTTTCCAGCAGCCCTGACATCGAGGTTATTACAGAAATCCAATCACATGCTTTACAATTAGAGCTCGGGTTATCAAAATTACTGGCTTGTTTTTCACCACGTCTAAGGTGAAAGGTGACAGAAAACAGCAAACTAACAGAGAACTGGTAAATACAATTGTCGAGCATATGGGTAAAGCACAACAATTAAGAAATGACCACTGGGATTAGGTTCCTCAGCCCTACATAAGACTTTTGACAATGGAGTTGAAGCATGACTGACAGAGGATCATGACTGCACTGTTCAGAGCCTAGATTCTGTAAAGCCCCTCACCCGAGCCCTGACACAAAAGTAATTAAATAAATCAGACAGAAAAATGGCATGTCCTTCACATTTGGGGCCATAGACACTGCTCATCATTCCATGACACACATGCAATGATGGGGAAAAAAATATATTAAGGAACTCAAGTATAGCCAACATTATAAAGCTCTAATTTCAGTGACAATTCTTCAGGCAGACACTAGAAAGAGTTAAAATGGCCCAGTAATTCCCCAGTCTTGTCTGTCTACCTCCTAATTCCATAATTTGCTGCCATACAGAGAAGCTCAGGTTCAGTGATTTGATCACGACTCCTCTGTCCAGGGCAACCACACAGGGAAGCAGGGAACATGCTGGGAACTCGAGTGGTGTCAGCACGGGGTGAGACCTCTGTGCTGCCCGGGGCCGCTGCCTCAGACCGGGCCCTTTCAGGAATTTGGGAGCTGGACGAGCTGGATGCCAGTGACACAAATCCAACCTGCCAGGCAGCACGAAACAATGGGCAAACGCCTGCAAAGGTTGTGAACAGTCTGAAGAGTGAAAGGAGGGTGCAGTCTCCCAAGACTATACTTAGTTCTGTTTATCACCAACGATTAACCCTGCTCTAATTTGCACCCCGCTAAGCACACCCGGGTCACAATCCATTTGTGTGAGGAACAACACAGGATTCAAGATCCAACTCTTGTTTTTCATTCCTTTAAGCAACAGCTGACATAAAGTCTTGTTCCAGATTGTCTCTTAACAGTCTGTGGAGGGATCATGTATTCTGGGCACCAAACCAGCATCAACACTCCCGGGTGGGGATGGATGGTGAGAGGAGAAAGACAAGTGGAGGTAGGAATATCTTGCCAAAACAAAACAGCAGAACTTGCTGGCTTCTCCCCAGTCTCCACAATTCGCTGTCCTTCTCGAAGGAAGGTGGAAATCCCAGCAAAGGAGGATCCTTGCAGATCCCTGACCTGGTTGTTCTGAACGCTGGAGAAAATAATGCTTGCCCTGGTTGTGCAGGAATGGGTAATTATATCACACAGCACAGTCAGCGGACACATCCAGGGAATATGCCACTTAAGGAAGTAAAGAAGTTGCAGGCAGAAGTGAGTTGAGCTATTTGCACAACCTACCTGGGAAGAAATAATCCTTTTCTTTGTGCAGAAGTACAAAAAGTACATGGTAACACAGCGGAAACATGTTCTTAAGTAAACAAGTGTTAAAAAAAAACTGTTATAAGAATGCAATGGTTGGGCATTTAGGTTAATGCATTTGCCAGGGTTTCTACAGCAACACAGTGAATTAACTTTCAATCATGATGAAATAGACTTCTGTTTTGACTGTGTAGGAATTCAATTCACATGTCTTCCACTCTCCAGCTTGCTCACTCTCCTTGACTCTTTTCAGGGGAGAAAAAGAGAATGAAGGGGTCTCCACCCACCATCCATTCAGCTTGACAATGTGGCTGCCAACATGCTCATGTATGGACTGACCACTTCACTGTGTTTGCAGCACAGCTGTCACCTTCTAAAGGTGAATCTGCTGCTGTACAAAGAGCTTGGGAGATGCTGAGTGATTCAGAACCCCATTGGCTTCAAAGGGAAATCCAGTATTTTCTACACCCTTCCTCCACTCCAGGACCAAGACCTCTAAGAACCAGTTCAAAACAGTACTGCAACCTACAGTTCACATTTAAAACTCTGGGCCTTTTCCACCTTTTTTTAGGATGCTTTGGACATCCTCCTTTGCCTGTCCTCATGTGTTATGTTGAAGAAACCTAACTGGTTTATTAATGCTAGCTCGAAGTCACATACACATGCATAGACACACTCTCAGACAAATCCCTCTCTCTATTACAATAAATATCTCATAAAAAATTACATACCCTGAATATATTCAGCAGAAAAATAGCAGATGTTGCATAGTTTGAGGGGTTTTTATTTTTAACTTATTAATATGCTGATCAGATTCTTGTAATCAGAAACAAGGGACATTAATCTCATAAAATATGTAAACTGTATTTTATCTGGAAAAAAAAAAAAAAAGAAAATGTCAAAGCTGTAACTTCTTTCCTTTCTTTTCTTTATTTCATGAGGTGAGAAGACATCTGCAGGTGGAGTTGAAAGTGACTGCAGGTTACCACCACAGGCCCAGAGCAGTAGATGAGAGATCAAGAGAGGACAGACAGCTTTTGGTCCATGGTTTAAATTTTGTCCTGATCAGTGGCTGCTCTGAGAGCAGTTCTGAGTCACGGTTCATGCGAACAGAGTTGGTGGGTGCCCCTACACCCACCTCAGAAGAATCACGTTTACAAAAGGTATCCCTTGTAAAAACAGAGACAAACAGGAGCCCCAGGGATTTAGGTCAGCACCTGCCAAAGAGAGTGGGACCCTCTTTAGCGACTACAACTAAATATTTCATAGCACCACTAGACAAGGAGAAGAGAGGATGGCCTTCTCACTTGCTTCCAAGGACAATTTCTTCAGACGACATGCAAAAGTTTGTCAAGGACAAAGGCAAAGGCAGGAGTTATGAATTGGCAGGGAAGAGATTCAGGTTTGAGCACCGACACTTCAGGGACTTTGGTATCAAATCTGAGGTGTTTTAAGCAGACCCTAAGCTAGGGAACAGGAAGATATTTGGTGGTTTCTGAAAGTCTCAGCTTCCACAGAACAAACTGAACAAGGTCAAAAAGTTGGGGTAGCAATGTATTTAGTCAGCGACCAATCTAGGAGAAAAAAAACCCTGAAACAATCAGAACCAACCAAAATAGGCAGAGCTGCATTTTGAAATTAAACTCAACAAATGTTTGTATTTTATTGAGCTGAGGACATTAGTCCTCATATGAGCTGAGTTCTTTAGGTGTTTTTACGCTTTAATCAATATCCTTCTCCAGGTTCATTAAAAACAAGAGTGAATGTTTCAAATACATGGGTAGGGAGAGAGCAAGGCAAAAGATACATGAGTTGGATCAGTTAAGTTGTTTTCTAGTGATGAAATACAGCTAAAAATGATTGGGTCTTCTTGGGCTTGTCATACATCTCTTCAGAGGGAACAGCACTCTGGTCATCTCCACTACAGCCAACCAAGAAATACCCTCACACTGATGATTGTATCAAATCTGGTTTAGACTTACCCAACAGGATTTGTTATCTAACCTTCCACGAGCAGATCCAGTCACACAAAGCTAAATCTAGTGAGGCCAGTCCAGTTAAATGCACAAAAAACCAGAATAACCTTTGCTAAATCTTGGAGGCAACCAGGTAGTTGCGACCTAACAAACACTGAGTTGGTGAAGCTAACAAACACTGAGTTGGTGAAGCTAACTAAAACTTTTGCTTTTATTTTTCCAAATTGAAGGGTGTCTACAGCTGCAGCTTTTTTGTTTGTTTCCACCACTAACCTGCCATAAATTAGTTGCAGACTGTACTTTAGATATCAAATGCACACCTGAGTCTGAATATAAATTTTAGGTCTGGAGGAAACTTCTGGTTTAATATCCCTGCACAAGAGGAGAACTTTAAGATGCCCCAGGAACCATGAATTCTGTCTGAAACAAGGAGGCATTTTTGCTGTATTTTTTTGGCAGAGTGTCTGTAGTGCTGTATTAAGTCCAAACCTACACTTAACACCCAAACAAATAAATTTAGGAAGTTCAGGATTTGTCAGAAGCCAGATGAACACATGGGGTAAAATACCTGCACAAAACCTGTGTCCTGCCTCGTTCCTCAGGAATCTGGTAGCTGTCAAACTCGGGATAAGGGATTATGCTTGCCTTCGGTGCGTTCTGCCATCCTTATGTTCCGTCATGTGGATGCAAATTGTGACTCTTGGTGCAGCTGAGAGTGGAGCTTAACAGAAGGTGGAACCAGTGCCCCTGAGGACAGTCAAAGATGCAGAGGCAGCCCTGGGCTGTTCTACAGGCAGCGAGACGCAGCAGCTTCTGTAGTCAAATAACAATTCAGCTAACAGACTCACACCCGCACCTGCTGTAGTCAAAGTGCAGCAGTTTCACCACTGAGTGCCCCACACTGACCTCACATCTTTCTCTAAACCAGAACTGTAGCCACAGGAAGAGAATAACTAAAGGATTAAGCTGAAGTGAAAAATTTGAACTGGATTTTTTTTTTTTGGGGGGGGGTGCATTTTCATAGAACATGTTTTACATGTGACAGCCTTGCTAGACAGATCATTTATCCACCATGGCCACTGAAATGAAAATCAGAAGACACCAGTTCTGTTCACATATTTGCTGTTTCTGTCCTTATTTACAGGATGCTGGTGAAATTTGTAGAATATAACGCCAACACTTGACTCAGAAAGAAAATGTTCTCAGTTTCCAATTCTTTGGGAAAACCCTGGTGGATCAGCAAGTAAAAGCACTCAGACGACAGTAAGAGGCATTTAGCCTCAGACCTGGGGCTGCCACTTGCTACTTTTATACTGATGAGCTCCAGAGCTCCTGCACAAGATATGGTAACAGCTGAATCACGCCAGTTCAGGTATTTGCACATCTGAGACCTCTAAGGTTTCAAGGTACACAAAGATGCTAAATCCTTGCTCAGAAAGACTGAGAGCTAGAAAAACCCAGGGCTTACTGATAAGGCAGATCTTTGTCAGTCAGACCCACCAAATACTCTGGCAAATGTTACTGACAACCCATGGAAAACAAAGCACCAGCACAAGATGACTGCAGGAATGATGACCTGAGTGAGAAGAGTGATCTTCCTGCACAGACATTTCACAAACTGATCTCCAAGTGGCAACTTTGAGAACGTTTTCAGACAGCAGCTAGGAAAGAAAGGGGCTGGAGAGGAAGTGAGATTCGAAGGAGGTGGGAAGCAAGTTAGAAATACATTATTTGTGAATCAGACCGGAGAACTAGACACTGAGCTCTTGTTTTCTGAGTGCCAGCATGAAAAAGAAGGAAGGAAACTACAACTGTAGAAACACCATTCATGTACTCAGGCCACTTGTCTGCTCTACTGGTGGAACTGGCTTGGTCCACAGCAGGTAAAAAAGTGGTTTACAAGGCATTTGCAGGCCCTGCAAAATCTGATGACCACAAGAGTGACATGAAGGTGCAGAATTTCACAAAACTGAAGCAGTGTCAATTTCCTTAAAGTTAAATGTTAATTTTTGCACAAGACAGATACAAGTGGTCAATGGAGAAGACACAAGATTTAGTGTCCAGGACAGAGCTCCAGGTAACAGAGTCCGATGAGACAAAAATTTCACACAGCTACAGGAAGAAATCACATTCCTACTTCCTCAAAGAATGGAACAAACAGGAGATTGCAAAACTAGACTGCATTACTGTGTTCTTTGCACATCCTGTGTGAGCTGCTCACCTTTAAGCTCACCAAAGACCTCGATGCAGATACAAATTGTTTAAAATAATCTCCTGCATTCTGTGCTTGAAATAAGGGATACTAATCAGCCCAGCAGGCTCCAGCAAGGAAAGATGGAACTCTCGATCCAGACTCATAAGATTCACTAACTTTAATAATATGGCACAGCTCTCTCCCTTGGGCTTGTGGCATACACAAGTCTGCATGTCTTCTTTGAAGTGCCATGCCTTTATACCATGTCAGGAGAGCAGAGGACTTTAAAACTTTCACAAGTATTATATTTTTTTTTTAATTTACTTTTTTAATTTCGGCAAACACAGAAGCTTTCTCTCAGATCCTTCAGAAGCTGCAGAAGTTAACATGCCATCTGGATGTCCCTGAAGTGTAACAACAGAAACTTAGCGGCTGCTGTTATCAGCCTTCTGCACCACAAAGGCAAAATTCAGACTTTGGACTCCAAAAAAAAAAACAAAATAAAAATTGCTTCTCAGCCTTAAGACTTTCCAGTCTTAATCAAGGGCAGCCACACAGAGGTATTTTGAGATGCAAACCTAACCTACTGGGTCAGAAGTTGCGAGCGGACAGCTAGTGCCAAAGACAATGGAAAGGAAAGCAAAGGAATGGCTGCGTCAGCAGTGCCCAAAGCTGTCTCCAGGCTCACGGAATGGCTCTGTGCCTGTGCTGATCACACCACTGTGGATTTATGTGTCTGCTACAGATTCACAACTGCATCAGGCTGTAGCAGCTGTAGATCTATACAATCAGGAAGGCTGAGAAGGAGGAGACGAGTGTGAGCCCGTTCCTCAGATATTTTGAGAAGAGGGAAAATCACCTAGATGTTTGAAAAGTAAAGCTAAAGACATCACTACCAGAGGCAATAATGTGACCTCCCTTAACAGGCATTTTTAACCCACAGAACATCTCATCCTCAGATAGACATCTCAAGTAGGTCACTGGCTTGTGCCCTAGAAAGATTTATTCCTTTCCATTGCCTATAAAAAGCAACCCAGATGATTAGCTCAGATTTAGATATCTAGAATTAAGTGAACTAAGATGCTTTCATCATAAGAAGATATGATTATTCGCTTTGTTATTTAAACAAGGAATAAAAACGTTATGCTTGTGCTAAGAATCACTTTCTGACTGGCAGACAATTGTGGTGTTATAATGCAGAAAGATGGTTTCCTTAGGCACATGAAGAATGCAGATACCTCAATACAGCTGTAATTCATTGAAGGGCACCATGTTTGAACAAAATCTTCAGGCATAAGTAATGCTACAAGCAGCGTTAGAACCTGGTACCCAAGTTGCATCAAAAAGCTGAAATTTTGGTCACATTGGCTCTGCATGATTAAAGTACCCAGAGCTAGAAAAATTGTCCTGTGCAAGGACTGTGACTTCAGACCTCTGACTTCTGTAACTTGCTGCACCTCCATTGACTCCAGCACACCCATGTTAAATTACCTTGCAATGAACCTGCCCATTCCCACAAAACTGGGGTGCTCAGCTAATTATCAGAACACCTACCTCGTTTCACATCACAGGTGCAGCTGCAGTGGTCTGAGAGTCCGCTCTCCCACAGAAATTCCCGTGCAGCCCTGACAGCAACAGACACGTTTGGCTGGTCAAATACTCCAGCTGCTCCACTGGCAAATACTCCCTCGTTTCTGTAATTATTTTATTCTCTTGAAAGACTTTTATTTGATTGGGTGTTTTGTTTGCAGTATTGTCTAATGAACAGCAGAGGATGCACAAAGAATACGTGGACTGAAGAGGATGAGGTGTCAGGTACCCTACAGGGCCCAGCTTCTGCACAAAGCCAGAGTTTCCAACACCTTGCACACCAGAGGCGCAGAGAAATTCTGGTTGTTGCTCCAGGTTCATGCAGCCCCCAGTGGGATGGACAGAAACTAAATAGCAACACCCAGCCATGACTGTTTGAGTCCTTTATATCATTTTATCATTCGTACCATTTTGTTTTTAACTGCGCTCCTTGTCATCCACACAAACACCTGAACGCGGGCAAGTTTTCTCTTAACACAAAAATCTGCCTCATGCAAAAATTAATATGCCCTGTTTTCTCTTAATTCTGTGGGTGTTTTAGGTAGGCAGTAAACTAGTCTTATTAGTCAGTCGCTGGTTGTCATCCTTCTGGTTACAGACTGAAACATTAAATTCAAGGGGTTTCACCAGGAGGAAAAAAGCATAAACAGATGAAATATCAGCATGGCTTTGTTCAACTTCACGCTACTGAGTTTGCAAAGAAGCTGTCCAAAGTGATAACTTGGTGAACCTGAAAACAAGAGATCACTAAAACTTATGGGTTAAATAATCAGGCAGGAAAAAACACTTATCTAATTGGAGCCTCGGCCACTCCCAGGTATGTCTATGTTTGAAAGGGCAATTAATTTGTTTCCTGCATTTGATAGCAATGAAGAGGATAGCAAGGATGTCCAAAAGGAAAATAGTATCATGAATTACGTGGGGAAAGCTGCAGCTTGTTTTTTATTCAAAATTTGATCATGAATAGCCTACTAAATTTCAAGTTTATAAAACAGTTTGTTTTTTTTTTTACTTTGGATGTTATTTCTACCTTAGCATATGGATGTGAAATCTGGAAATCCATCAGAAGCATAGGCAGGTGTCTAAACACATTCGAAAGCTAATTGCTAGAAAAATACTAGACATTACAAGGAATTAATTTATAAAGAACGCCGAGATTCCTCAGACATCCAGTCTTAAAAATTATCAAGTAAGGAAATAGAAGTATCTGGAGTATGAGCTAATAATTAAATCAGAGCATCTGCCATTGCAAGTGTGTTATGAAATGCTGTGAAAAGGCACATACAAAGGGTTTTAACTGGCAAAATTGTCAGAACTTCACAGCACAGAGGCTTTGGAAATTGCATCCCATCACTGAAGTAACTGACTGAATGAACTTTACAACACAACTTATGTTTCTTATGGCAGGAAGGATCCAGATTCAAATTGTGGAATTAAAAAAAAACCCCAGAACCTCCTGAACAGACCAACCATGTAAAGACATACAACAGATACACAGAGAGAAAAGTCTTAGAAATTTTTTCTCACCAAAGTTACTGGCAAACTTGAGGGTGAAATATGTTCTTGGAAACATTGATCAGCTTACAAGTCAGTTGTGAATAGAAAAGCAGCAAAACCTGTTGTTTGCAATGAATTTTTTAAAAATTTATTTCTAATGCCTACTTTTTTACAAACTATATTATTTGCCCATTAACTGAATAATAGACTTTTTAAAAAAATATTTTGTGCTTTATTATTTTTTAAAAAGCGTCATTTAAACCAAAATTTATATATATAGCAGAGGTAAAAATAAAAAAAAGCTTATTGTTCTGATCTGGAATGACAATTAAACTAAAAATCAATTATATTTCTTCTAAATGGATCACAGATGTTAATATTTTTGGTTTGGAACAGATACTTCTATATCATTGGTTGTTCTGAAAACGCTAAAATAATCTAACCTTTCCCTCCCTTCCTAATAAGGAGTGTGAACACTTCTCTTTTTTAATTAAATGTTGAAAATATTGAGATTTACATAGGCAGATTTGGCAGCCTTTTCATGTTTACTTGGACTGTGAGGTATATTTTTTTGTATTCCTCTGTAAGTAAAACAGTTCCATTTTAACTTAGACTGTTTTATTAGACATGGATCAGACGCCGGTAATGTCAGAAGACCTGTTCTCTTAAAGTTGTGTAAATCAGAAATAGTCACTGAAATGACAGAGTCACAGGGATGTAAAAACTGCAGGAGGAGAGTAAGGTCGAGGGTGTTTGAGATATCTGAGGAGCGTAAGTAAAGTTGCTCCTGCCAGTCAACAAATCCAGATCAGCCCTGACAATTAGATTGGAATTCTATTTTCCTTCTGCAGCTTTGTATTGGTTTTTCATTGGTAACATGTTTCACCCACTTAATTTGTTCCTTTCTAAGTGTGTTTTGTCACTGCCAGTTGTCAATGGGTCTGCACTGAAAAATTCAGACCCGGATCCCAACTCAGCTCGTGTTCTATCCTGCCCTGAATGAGACTTCTGGCTTGGGCCTTCCTATGATTGAGAGTAAACCACAGCGTGTGGATTTGGACTCAGGTCCAACCTCAGTTCCCATGGAGTCTGGTATTGTTCTGATTCCAGGGTTTGGTTCCAGACTTCTTGTAATTTGTGCTATTTAATATCTACTAATCCTTTATTCATTTATTTTGTGTGTGTGTGTGTATGTGTGTGTGCACCTCATTTCAGACTTCAGAAACATCTTGGGGGGGGGGGGGGGGGGGGGCAAAA
>VXAZ01004430.1:368784-389762 GCA_013399875.1 Gymnorhina tibicen | reverse complement strand
GGGGAAGAGCCAAACCCCAAACAGAAGGAATCTAACAAATCTTCGCAATATTTTTTTTTTTTCCAACATCAGCAGATGTAGGGAAATGACAGATTAAAAAAAAAGTGTGTGGGAAACAGCTGCAGAGTAATGTTTAAACACACAGGACCAAACAAAGGCAGCCAGCGCTGCCGTGAAGAGCGAGCTCCCATCCTCAGGACGGCAAAGCACTTCCTGAACCCTTCTGGGACAAAGGAGCATCCCGAGGATGCTCGCAGCCTGCCCGACCTGCCCGGGGCGCCGAGGAGACGCGGGCACACGCTCCAGAGGATGGGAAGGAGAGGCAATTCCCGCTGCCCGCAGCCGCGGTCACGCCTGCCTGGCGAAGGAGGCGGACGGCAGCCGGTCACAAAGGATTTCCTGCCCACAAGCAGGGCTTTGTGCTCTTTGTGAGGTGCGCTGCTCTCCGTCCCCTCCCGCTGGAAGCGGTTCCTCCTCCAGCACCCCGCGATCCAGGGAGCTGGTGGCAAGCGGGAGGTGAACCAGAGAAGAGCTGCGAGGACAATTAAAGCGCCAGGAAATGCGCCCTGGTGGCTTGAATAAATCAAGTCTTTCTCCGTGGAGAAACACGTGAAGAGAGGATGAATTAATTAGAGATTACAACCAACTATGAGGGATGACAATTTGGTAATCGAGGGAGATTTTGGTCTGGAGACAAAGAGACATAGAGGTTTAACATCTACTGAAGTTGAAGGTAAAACAATTTAGAGCAGGAAAAAATTTTTAAAAGCAGGACAATTAACTGCTAGGCATACACACCAAACTGAGATTTAAAGATTTGCACTGAATTTTCCCCATAAATTCTGGAGTTTTTTCCTTAGAAGATAGGCTGCAGGTTAAGCAGGAATTAATTTTAGCAAGTTCAACCACATACACTGCAAAAACAGTTGGAATAAAAGATCAAAACAGGCCCTCCTAGCTTTGTAAATAAGGAGTCCAATAATAAGCAGCTAAGCTCACATTCCAGGCTCCTGAGGACACATTGCAGGCAGGAACGTGACATGACTTTCCAAAGGCTGCATGACAAATCTGTGCCCAGACCTGAAGAGAGACCCCAGGATTCCCGACAGGAATGCTCTTTGTCCTTGCCATGCTTCCATCCTGCCCTCTCTTTCTTTAAAGCGCTTATCCCCTTCCTGTCCTGCTCCCTTTCCTCCTTTCTCTGTGCTTGCCACCAGGTCCATTCCTGCCTGGTATCTTCTCCGCCCCTCCTCCCCCCTCTCCCATTTTTCTGTGGGGCCTCTGCAACTCTGCACTGACATCTCCTGCAGAAGGACTGGCGCTGGTGCACACCCCACCACATTTTCTGGGAGACACCCACAGCTGATAAAGATCAGGCAAAGGAGGTACGAGAGAAAAGAAGGTTATTACTGGTCTGAATGTCCTAGATTGTGGCCAAGTGGCTGTGTCAAAGAAGGGGAGGGCTGCAGTCCTTTCCCACCAGCAGCTGTCCCCTGAGAGCAGCCAGCATCAGCACTGGCAACAGAAGCGTGGAGCTGCCACTCTGGAAGAGGAACAAGAACATCTGTCCTCGCCATGAATAAGCCTTTAAAACCTCCTTGGTGATCTACCTGGCTCCTACAGAGCACTCTCCATGACCACATGAGGAGTCATCCTGCCACTGACACCACCCCAACCATTTCACTGCAATCCTACCCCAGGGAGTGGCCCATCAGAGAGTATGGAAATGAGGATGAACCCACAAGCAGCTTCAGCACTGGCCCTCTTAATTTTCCCAGTTTCTCCTCACCACAATATACGTATCTAAAATCTCAACCTTGTCTATTGCTTTAAACAGTCACTTTTCCTCTATTTCCAAACCTTCAGATCAGTTCTGTTCAAAAGGAGAACATATTAATAGCAACCTCTATATTCCCTCTAGGATGCTCTCAAGTCTTACTGTGTTTTTAATCTTTGCAGAGCCCAAAAAACCAACCACATCAGGTGATGTGAATGCCAGGGTTTTTTTCATTTCTGTATGGACGTGACTAGTTAGGAGTTTTGCAAAGATTAAAAACACCATTCAATAAAACTATAGATTTGAAAAAGGTGCATCATGATACGATTAACAGGGGATTCAAAAGAGAAGATAAAAAGAATATTCCTGACATCCACAGAGTGGTAAAAATCTACAGAATAAGTGGAGCAGCATTGACCTGCTCTTTAATAACAGCGAGAGATAAAACAACCTCATCAAAACTTGGAAGGCATCAGAAGCAGAAAGATTAGGCTGAGATTTTTGGATTTCCAGATTGCAAAGAAAAAGAGTCTGTTTAGTTGTTCTGAAACCACAGAAAAAGTAAAACTGTGAAAATGGAAGCCAGAACAATGTGTTTTGACCACAGGCTGCAGGCTAATATTCATGGTCAGGGGGTGGAGAGGAATTGAGTTTCTCCTGTGGACTGGGGGAGCAAAAAAGAACCTACAGCACATGACATTTGAAACTGCAAGCAGAGTGCCATGACTGGTGTATCATCTACATTCTCTAACTTCAGTTTTCTCAGTTTGCGTTAAGGATACATTCAAAACTCACTTCTTTAGAGTTTTGTTTTCATCTTGCTCTTCAAGTGTGTTTTTCCCTTCCAGCACACAGTAATCCTTCTGGTGTGTTATATAACAGAATATTCTACCCTGGGAAAATATTTTTTGTTCTTGTTTGCAACTTTTCACTCTTTTCTGAAAAGTTATCCTCTTTTTGGGGTAAACACAGCGAAATAGAAAATGACAGGCAGAAGAGATGTTTATTATTGCACCTTTTGAGTAAGTCACAAGACAGTGCCATGGTCTTGGCCCATCACCACAGAGAGTATCTTGACCATTTGCTGTGACTCTTTGTAGGCTGACACATTATGAGACAATAAAGCTCATCAGTGGGTGATGACTGTTCCACGGCAACTTCCTGTGTTTCAAATCATTATTCTTCTACGCTGGAACACAAAGAAAATGCTTTCATAAAAGCCTGTAAATGCCTGTTCTCAGGCATTTCTGTTACCTGGTGACTAGAACCCTTACCCAGAATTTTCCTTTTTTTCCTCCCCCCATTCCAGGTCACTCCAAATGAAGTGTTTGTTTTCCTCACTACAGTCAAAGCATAATCCTCTTCTCCCCATAATTTTACTCTAATTTTTGTCCTAAGTGAAAGCAAGCAAATAACAGCAAGTAGTTGCTTTCATCCGACTCAACTTCAAAACAAGAACCAAAAACCCAGTGCTTGCTTTACTGCAGATACACAGTTTACCCTCATTGAAACAACAACAAATAGAGATTTTAAAAAGGATAATCCTATAAAGTTTGTACAAATAACTGTTGTCCTAAAACTGCAAAAGAAGGAAGAATCAGGCCCAATCAACTGTGAGCTCTTAAGTAAATCCACCATGAGGGTAACGCAGAGTGAGCACCGAGTTGCAGTTCTGAGTCCAGTTTGTGTCTTCTAAAATAGACTGGGGCCTTTGAGACTACATTTGAAGGGGTTGGTGGGTGTGTTTCTGACTTTCCCAAATGAGCAAGAGACCCTGACAGTCTTGGACACCCTGAGCGCTGGTTAACCACCACTCCTTGTTTTCATCCTCCCCTTGTGCATTCTGCACCCTTAAGGAGAAAAACTTTCAATCAACACCAGCTTCACTGCAGCATGTGGCTTCATCACCTCTGCAACACATTAAGCAAGGGGAATGTTGCATGAAGAGCAGGGTAAATTAATCTGTAACAGGTGATGAGTGCTTCATTTTGGGTTAGACCTATCCTAACTGAAGGAGGAGGCAGCCACCCTATTCTTCACACAGTGCTTTTCCCTGTACTGCCCTGTCTTATCAACAAGACTCAAAAAGGCATGAAAGCTTAGAGCTTCATCTCTGTGGCCACACAGCACCACACTTGATTGTCCCAGACAGATTTTTGCTTTCCCAGCCCTCTGAGACTCCTGCATTTGAATTACACAACGTCTTCGTGAGCAGCATCTGTGCAGCAGGAATCTTCAGCCCACAGAAAGGCTTGGGAGACAGACTGCTTCCTTACACGTGGTTGCTTTTGTCAGCACATAAATCAGCCCCTGAGAGGCCTCGGCAGAGCAGTCCCGATCCACGGGAGGGTGCCTTGGCTGGAGAGGAGGGACAACTGTTGTAAGCCTGACTGAGGAAAACAGGGAGCTGGGAAAAGTCCATGAGCCCAGAAAGGTTCCGTTTTGAAAATCTCAAGGTGCTTTTTGTGATGGTGTAACTTCCTCAACAGGCAATTCTGCAGGAAATTACAGAGCATTTTCAGGGTACCTTATCCAGCTGCAGAAGATGGGCATCATGCAATGCAGAACACTGCAGACACAGCAGAAGGATCCCATGGGAGTTTAGGGAGAAACTTGCAGGATCAGACAGTTCCTCATGGGCAGACCCTGGCCACATGGGATTTCAAAGGGACTTTTGCTACTGCTTCTACTGCAGCAAAATTATATTTTTTCCAAGTCTCCAGGGGATTACAGAACAGTTCTGATTCTCAGTAACATCCAAGGATTCCTTCCATATCTCAGTCATGGACGAAACCAATAAGAGATCTCTAGCAATGCCCACGGAAGAAAGACCATTCGTAGCAGGAAAAAAGATGCCTGGTGAAGCACTGGAGGTCAAACTGCACACACAATACCCATGTGAAATTTCAGCTGTCCCCTCTCTGAAGAACAGCTGCTTCACTGAAAGCCTGCACAGCCCAGCAGGAGTCCCCGCTTTCCATCAGGGATCATGGAGCAAACTCTTGGCTTAGAGCAGGGAGACTTCGTCTCCCAGACAGAGCAGAAAGAGACTCCTGCCGTCACATCTTCCAACCATTTAGAGCTGCTTAAAAAAAAACCCTCCTTGTCTGTTATTTCTCTATACTAATCAAAGTCTCTCGGACTCTATCAAAGAAGCCAAAGATGCTTGCAGGGTCTTTGGCATGCACAAAACTGATTTCAGTGTTTTCCTTTTGGGCCTGCAGTTTCTCAGCAGCTGCTTTAGCAGCACCTTCAAGTGGATCAGCCTCAACTGTTGTCAGCTTGCAGCATCCCAGTTTGCATGCCCTACTTAACTGCTTGAAATTCAGAGGTATTGAGCACCTGGGACTCCAGAGGAATTTGATGAGATCCGTGGTTGCTTCCTCACCTCTGAAAAGTGAGGCCCATAGGACTTCTTTTGAAGATGTCAATTTCTATCCTCTATCCCGGCTTCCCCATATTACTTCCAAACAAGCAGCTATCGCTCCCTGTCCTGGTAGGTTTGGCTTTTGAATGTTAAGTGTCCTGGTCGAAGACATCAATTTTAGTCCAGCTTCATCTGTTTAAAAGGGACAGGGATTATATTACTTTGCAATTCCCTCTTAACTTTGTTCTATTCTATATCAAATATGAATTATTGACAGAATCACCCCAATCTGTCACATTTGATGAGACACACATACCATGGAATACATTAAATGGAGAATATAATTTTAGAAGCACATGCAAGAGAAGCTGAGAGAGAATTAATTTCTAATTCAGTGCATGAAACAAACAACAACAAAGAACATTATGAAGCTTTGTGACCTAGCAGTAGCACTGGAAATGAAAGGTTTCAGTGAAGTCTAAAAGGGCAAAGTGCGGTTCCTCATAAAAAAAACAGCTGAAAAAGAGACATGCACACAAACACACACATAAAGTTCAACTAGCAAATTTGATTTCAGATTCAGAGGTTTTTAGTCATGTTGCATGGTACCTTCCCACCAACGAATGATCCCTTTGAACCAAGAGGACTACTTGTGGAACAAGGTGCTATTCAGCTCAGGGGTAAAACGAAAGGAATCAGAATCCATCCCGAAGTTAAAAGAAAACAGGAAATTCAATATCTTGCAGTAATCAACGTGCAAAAAGAGTCAGGACTCCCCAGCACTTCCCACACAGAGATATTCCAGCCATCCCCACACACCAGCCTCCAGTACCCCTTACAATAGTTAATAAAAAATCTCCACTGGGTATTTGCATATGGGTGTCAATTGGTGGACTCAGCAGGGACTCTGTGTGGCAGGAATGTCACACTGGATCCTCCAAGGAGGTTGTGATCCACAGCACAGGAGAGAACCCTGAAGTTTCATCTGAACGGGTTACCAACACCACTGCTGCTCCTTCTTCCCTGCTAACAGAGCCATAGAAAATTTTCACAAGTGCTGTGTGCTGGTCTCCCCTAGCTCAGTTTCCTTGCTTGGAAGCTTTCTATCCCTTCTGAAGATAGCTTCTGGCTCTTTCTCTCCAATGCCAGACAGACTTTATTTGAATGAGAAGAAAAAATAGCAAAAAAAGCACTGTAACCATCCCTCCCCTTCATTCGAATTTCTCACTTCTCAAAGTTTTAAGTACACTTTTGAAAAGGTGGTAACTTTTTAAAGTTAGGTTTGCCCTCTCTTCCCATGCAGTCAAAAAGACCTGAAAAATCTATACCTCAGGACTAACTAAATTGCACCCATTAATGAGATCTGTAAGGCACACACATAATTGACTGGTCATTTTGTCCTGATCAGGATAATGAGTACATCTCCTTTCTATGGCTTTTCTCAACACTTTCCAAATGTGTAATATCACAAATAAAAGGGGTACAAATTTCTGTTACTTAACTGGATAAGAATAACAAGCATGTGAGCTGAATGTGCAGTGGAAATTACATATCCAATAATAAATGAGGTCAAATAACACAAGAAACTCACTGTCAGAAACTTAAAAGATCTTTATTTATGTCAGAATTTTGACCATTATTGTGCTCATGCATAAGTAAGTACAATTTCAGGCATACATTACGTTGAAACAAGCATTGATTGCCATTTATCTTCTGGCTGCAATGTTCTTCATTCAAAGTTTTCCTCAGACCAAATTGCTTACCAAAAATAATCCATGAAAACCCAAAATTGCTTGCCTATTCTTTCTTGAAACCCACTGCCAGGAGCTACACACGGCAAATCCATGAAAAGACTGGCTTATAAAATGTGGATTAATTTACTCCAGGTCCTCAACACACCTGCAAAAATTCCTGGCTGAGGTGAGGTTAAAGTTTAAAACTGGTGGGTATTGAGTAATTCATGGTACAAGTTTTCATCTTCTTGGCCCAGCCTCCAGCAAAGGAAAATAAACAGCAGCAAGGTGGCCTTGAGAGGTTCTTAAAAAGGCAGAAGACCTACTCCACGTAGAAGAGACCTATTTCAAGGTGAACCTTGGGAATAAGATGAGAAAGGGTCATTTATTCATAGCTCTTTCCAGAGGGTGCCATAAAAGAGGTCTTTAGAGTCAGCTTCAATCAGCTGTGAACAGTGGTTTCCTCCGCAAAAAGCCTGGCTCCCACATTTCCGCACTACATTGTGTAACTTGAACTTATATTTAATTCATTTTTCCCTTCAGACTACAGGGTATTTAGCCATCTGTGACATCATTACACCAGCTACCAGATTCCCTTCACTGCTATGAAGGCTGACAATTCAATAAAGTCTAATTGACGACCTTTTTAAAAGGACCCAGATTAAGAGTAATTAGCACACAAATGAGTAACACTCAGCATTCCAGTGATGTAGAGATTTGATCAAATTCAGCATACCTTAGGGGAGATATAGTGAACAGCATGGAATGATCAGACTGATTGCAAGAAAAACACACAACAGACATTTTTTATTTATATGCTCACATTCCTTATTAATTGAAGATTATCCTCAGGAAAAAAAAAAAAAAGGTATTGTGGAGAACCGAGAAGTCCTTCAATTAATCATGATTTAGAAAGTAAAGAAAACATTCACAGAGTTAAGTGTCAAGACAGACAAGAGTGATTGAGTAAAAGAGATAGGTTATGGAGAATAGAATAGGTATGGAGAAACTCTACACTTAGAAAGAGTATTTATCAAGAGTCCAGGCATGGGCATCTCTGTGTCTGTGCACACACTGAGACACACATTTGCCTTCAATCACACCCTCCTGATGGGATCTGGGTAGCCAGGCAGAAAGTGGGGCTTGCAAGGAGAGCTGCCTACCCTCAGAACCAGAAAGAGAAAGGGAACACCAAAGAGTTCACGCTGACCTTCAGTCAGAAGTCATAGGGAAGCAAGGAAGACATTCTAGCACACCTTAAACACATGTACTGGGAACATTTAACAAGAAGAGTGGTGAAATCCTTCCATCCTGGTGGAGGTTTGCTCCAACACTGGGTCAGAAGTGTGCAGCACAGAGGTGCCATTGCATTCCAGGCCCACATCAAGGTCCCTGTGCTCCGCATCACCAGGAATGGATGTGGAGCCTTTCCACCATGGAAACAACACTGCCAGCATGATGCAGATCTCTGTCCAAGTGCCTCACTGGACCTCTTGGACCCCAATTGAGGCAGCACATTGAAAACACACCCTGTTTTTCCCCTCCACCTCTGAGGCCAGCAGGAGAAGGAGTGCTATGAGTTCCACCACCTCTCCCACGCAGCACAGGGTGGCACAAGCAGGACCCAGAGCACACCAAAGCAGGGAGACAGAGAACAGAAGCATCACAAAGCAGGGAGCTGTCAGCCTGCCGGCCCCAAAATAGACTTGCTACCTGAAGTGTTAATACAGACCTCACTGTCAGATATCTCAGCATTTCTCCTCAATGCCAGGAGACTGCACCCCTGTGACATCCCAGAGGGGTGTGGAGGAGGGAGGGTTAAACCTCATCCTACAGAAGGAGGCAGATTCAGAGACTTGCCTAAGGTGGGAGTGTCAGCCCACTAAACTGTTGACTCCACATTATGTTGCGGTTTTACAACTCTCATTATTTGGTCTTATACTGAAAATTCAGACGCATTATTAATGTAATTTGTTTCAAACAACGCCAGCTGGTCATGATGAAACTCTCATTAAAATTTATCACCATGACAGTGTATAAATATATACGTGTATATACATATATATCTCACACAGGTGGGCCATACCTCTCCACAAAGTCTGTTCTTACACATAAAGTCAGTTCAGTGGATGTACTTGAATTAAGCAGTGCTAGTAAGCAAGCAACAATTTGAGTTTCTGCACGCTGGTGTTGTCTTTTTTCCATACATGACCTTGCAACATCTGCATGAGCGTCTCCTCTTGTTTTTTGTGTTGCAGTAATTTGGCCCACCCAGTAATCTGCAGAGGACACCACCTTTCCCTTCAGGGCTTGGGGAATGAGATCGGAGAGTCACTGGAAATGGGCAGAGCCACACTGAGTCCCAGTTGAAGGAGTACTTCAAGGTACTCCCCTTTGGCACAACACAGAGCTCAGCCTGAAGGCTTGGGCTGAGGGGACATGAGTGAGAAATTCAAGCAAAGACTCAGCCTCAGAGAGATCATTTCAGAGGCTTCAGAAATGAACTTAAACCCTCCTGGCCAGTGCTGTAGATTAGAACAAATCTTTCATCTTAACCAGCATCATCCCTACAATTAAAGACACACAATGTCTGTGATGGGTGCTCTCTATGCTGTCAGCAGCATCTGACCAGATGATTACCTGGAGGTGACTCCTTCCTAGATAAGTTATTCTGTGAATCCAGCATTAATTCTAAAAAGAAAAAAAAAAAAAAAAGAGAGAGAAATATGGTCAGGAATTGATCTTGTCTTAGACTGGGATTTGTTGGAGTTTTTTCCTGTCTGTCATGATGCAACTTCTATGGCTGATAATTTTAGTATGGAACAGGCTGTGGATATGTTTCAGACTGGGGAAAATGTCTTTCAAGGAGATGTCTCTAGTTGGTTGAGATGGAAAACAAGGACAACTTTGTTTCACAGAGGGGGAAAGATGCATTAATTTTTGGCAGCATTTCAGACATGATTTTTTTTTATTTAGGTTTTTTCCCCTTCTATAAAGTTCACTCAGCATTATCTCCATTACTAAGCAGGCATGCTTACTGAAATCTGCCAATTTAGTTCAGCCTATATTTAGATCCAGGAAGCTTTATTTTACTTTATGTTTAATAAGACATTTTGCAAGTGATAAGAAGAACCCACTTGGTTCCATACTACCACAAATCTTTCATTTGTGGTAGCTAATGAAAGCTCAAAAACTATTAGATTACAGAAAACAGGGGTAAAAATGGCTCTAAATATGGTTCTGTCTTCTCACTGGCGAGTTAATGACAGTATTACCAGTGACCTCCCTACAACAAAATTCCGTCTTAAAAGTTATGTACTGTAGACCTCATCATAAATGTGAGTAGTGGTGCATCTTCCTATCAGTTCAACCATATTACATGTAAGGGTCACTAATTAAAAGTTTATTTTTCTTCATAGGATCAGTAAAGTCTCAAAATAGTCTTTCAGTGAGACTTAACTGGTGTATGAAATATTGCTGGCACTTTATAGAGCCTGATGGGGCTCAGTTTTGACAAGCACTCAGCTGCAAAGGGTAATATGAGACTTTTAAAACAGGTAAAACTAAAGTATGTAGGTTAAAAATGTAAGTAGAACAGAGCCAGAGCAAAACAGAGGAAAGGAAGGTTGGTAAGACTATTAACCTTGGCATGGATGTCTATACCTATGAAGCACAGCATCACACAAATTCAGCCTTAGCATCTTGCATGAGCCTGGCTCCAGCTAACCTGGCTCCCTCTGGATGCAGGGGAGCACTCCCCACACTACTTGGACAAGCCCTTCCCAAGGAGATGAGAGCTGATCCCTTTCAAACACAGTTACCTATGGGCCAGCCCACCTGGCAAACAAATGCTCTTTCCCCAAATGCATACCTTTCTGTTCCTGAACCCCCACATTTGGGAGGAAGTCCAAGTCACAAATTTGGGAGTGAGTACATTCATCCCACCAACAACTGCACAAAGTGTAACATCCCTGGTACCTGCACCAGGAAAGGTGTCACAGAGGTACAGAGGAAAGAATCCAAGTTTCACAGCCAGGCAGGCACTTCTTCACTGGTGGGCATGGCCTTGTAGCCTTTAAAAAAGGGTTTCACAAATTTATTTTGTGCAGGTATCATCACGAAGCCAAGAACATCAAAGAGAAGAGGCATTCTGCTCTTTATGTGTAGCATCCCCCGTGACGTAGAGTGAAAATCCTGCAGTTAAATATGTTAGTTTAGATCAATCATTTTAAAGTGGCTTTTTCTTTCTCATAGTCTTCACACAAAACAACACTTGATGACTAAGATTTCTGGCCTTACAGCCCTAATTGAAGATCTCACTTCTCACTATATATTTCAAGGTTACGTTTCAGGATGCACGTGGCTCACACAGAAAACATAACAAGATGCAGAGAGTTTGCTGCATTCTGTCTAGGATGGTCCCATAAATAACATACCAGTTCAAAATCATGCCAATAAACATCATAAAAGTACCATCCAGTTTGTCCCTGGTCTATCATTACAAGGGAGAAGGCATATTTATAAAGCTTCATTCACTGCCTGTGTATCTTCATCAAAAATAAAAAGAAGAAAAGAATAAAGCACTTCTTAGAGCAGCTTACAGCAGATAATATCAAAAAGGTTTGTTTGGGGTTTTTTTAATGTCTTTGGGTCTTGCTTTTGCACCAGCAACCAGCCCAGGAAAACTAACATGCAGGATTTCATGTTTAGATAGAAGGCAGCCCTGTCTAGCTTCATAATCTTCCATATAAGCATGGAATGACTAGCAACTCTTGCCTCTGTTTCAAGGCAAAGACAGGTGAAAAGGAGAACAGAAGACTGCGTGATAAGTGTACATAAATCCAAAAAAAGAAGTTTGCAAGGGGAAAAGTGGGAGTCTGGGCGAAAATGTATATCAATGCATGTAATTCTTGCTTATCTTGTTCGTGTGAGTTTTCTCTTGACTGAGGAGTATGAATTACTGTAGAAATGTGAAAGTAGGAGTACTCTCCAGAGGACATCTGTTTCACATCACAGACAGATGTCTGTCTGACCCATTTTCAGGACTTGAAACAAGGATTCCAGAATATCCTCAGAAACCCTGTTCCAGTGCAGCATCATCCCCGTAGCCAGAACATTTATCTGAGTTCCATCTATCTACTTTAGTTTATTCCATCCTTTTTTTTTTCCCCACCATTTTAGACAGGGAAAGCAGGCAAGTTTCCTTTTCTTTATAACATTTTTAATCATATTTTTGCATACTTTATATGCATGACACCTTTTCCTAAGAAAAAGGACCATACTCAGTTAATTCATCTTTTCCTCACTGAAGCTGTTTTCTAGGCTTTGTTCTTTCTCCTTTCTAAAGGAGCATGAATTTCAAAATGTGCTATTACCATTGGGCACAGATGTAATATTCCTGGGTCAGGCTCCACCACTCAGGGCAGAACTAGATAATTATTTCCCAGTTATTCACAATATTGCTATTAATTCATACAATCATGGAATTTACTCTTCACACATCCTCACATTTCTGGATTTCATTTTGCGTGTGCTCTGTACTAAGCCTCTTTTATGAAAACTGCTCTCAAACTAGTTGTTTCCCGTTTAATATTTGTGCATTTGATTTTTTCTTCCCCAAAAGTAATACATAGCACTTGTCTTCCCTTATTGAATTTCATCCTATTGATTTCAGACACTTTCTTCAATTTATCAAGCCCATTTTGTATTCAAATCCTGTTCTGTAAAATGTTTGCAGCCCCTCCTAGTTCAGTATCATATGTAATTTTTTAAAGTTTTCTACATATTCCATCATCAAAGCTGAAAATACTGAATAATACTGGACCTAAGACAGTCCTCTGTGGTATCTTATTTGATATGTTTTCCCAGTCTGACAACAAACCATTGATAACTGCTTTACTGATAAGCCCAATTTTTCAGTTTTGCACCCATCACATAATAACTTCATCTAAACCATATTTCTCCTGTTTACTTATGAAAATGTCATGTGGATGTGTGTCAAAAGCCTCGCTAAAGTCAAGATCTATCACATCTGCTTCTTCCTTCTTATCCACTGGGCCAGTTACTCTGTCAAAGAAGGAAATGAGATTGCTTTGATGTGATTTGCTCTTGACAAACCCATGCAGGCTGTTTCTTATCACCTTATTTTCCTCTAGGTGTTTACAAATTGATTGTTCAATAATTTGCTCCTGCATTTTTCTCAGTATCAAAGCCAAGCTGACTGGCCTGTGACTCCCTGGGTCTTCCTATTTCCCCTCTTCAAAGATAGGCAAACACAGAACCTTTCTCCCATCCGCCGGGACCTCACTCATCCTCCACAAGCTCTCAGAGATAATTGCTAATAGTTCAGAGATCACCTCAGCTGGTACCTGCAGTACTCCAGGGTGAGTTTCACAAGGCCCTGCTGACTTGCATATATCTAACTTATCTGAATATTCTTTAACCTCTGCACCTTTTCCCTGTATATTTAACAACTTGCTGCCTGGAGTGCGTTTCACGCTTTTAACTCTCAGAGGCAGCAAAAATAGGTAGGTTTAATTTATTTTGGCTGGCAGAGAAGTCACATTTCACTCCATAATGTCAATAAAGAAGAGTGGCTATATTCACTAAATGGGTGGGAAAGACGCCCCTAAACCCAAACATGGTGGTGTTTCAAAACGTGACTGCTGCTCTGCCTCTGGAGACTAAACGCTCTCTGGACAGGGAAGCTGAGTGAGGCTTTGACACCCTCTCACAGCCCCAAAGACCCTTGTTCAGGTCAGGTCCAGTTGCAGCAGCTCAGAAAACCAGCAGCTACTTTTTTATTCCATCTGAGTGACATCCAGACATCAGCCATTCCCCTATTTTTCCCAAACCTGGAAGTGTTTACAAAACGTGACACCCATTTGTACAATCAGTCTTCATATAAAATGCAGCAAGGGCATCCAGCAGGAGTTAAAACAAAGATACATTGATCTAGAATTACATCTACTTGTTCTCTTCCTCAAATAAGTTTTCATGGAGGTAGATTTAGCCACAGGATGACCCTTAGCTATTGTCCTTCTGTTTCAGCAGCTCTGTTCCTGTTTACAAAACAGTCCTTACCTCTGTCTCTCATATGCACACTTGACATGCCTGCTGCACTTGCAATTAGGGCAAGAGAAGCCCATTGTTCACGTATTCCTCACTGTCTTCTCTACAGAAGTATTTCTCACTGGGGACCTGAGAGACGAAATATTGATTTTTTTTTTTTCCTAAATGGCTTGTTCTTTTTTATTATGTTATCCTGGTGGTTTTAATTTCTTACTGCCTACTTTGATGTAGCAACCTAAAGACAGCCAAAGATGAAGTTCTAACCCTAAGGCCTTGAAACAAAAGATACAGCATCTTCCCTCTGTCCCTCAGAAACAGAAATAAAATGGCTTAGTTGAAAGAAATCCACAGTGAGGAGGGTGTGAAGAAAGCTTCACATTTCCTCACCTGTCGATTAACACAGAGGATGCACCCTGGACGCTGGAGTGGCCTTTCTGACAGGCAGGAATCCATCTCTCAGACTGCAAAATTATTCTCACTTCAGTCCCGTGGTGAACTTCACGGCGGTCAATGCTGTGTGTGCCCGAGGGAGCCTCGGGGAAGCCACCAGGAAGCCACAGGAGCACAGGATCACCACAAGGCTGGCAGCAGCAAGCAAAGGAACTCTGAGCAACCACATTTCACAAGCGTGCAAGCATGTCATTCATAACTCAAGTGGGGATTCCTTTAAAAATACAATTCTCCCACTGCTTTTGTACTTGAGGAAAGCATCACCAGGTTAAAGGCTTGCGAGTGGAAAATATTATAAGCTACTTTATTTCAAGAGATAAATTTTGGGGAAGAAAAACTCTCCAAGGTAAAAAACTGTGGAAATAAGTAGTTGGTGCCATGGCAAGCCCTGTCTGTACTTCAGCCAGCAGTGGAGTGGGTCAGCATGGACCTCAGGCAGGCTCCAGCCCGCCCCACACACAGGCAGGGCTAGCAGGGGCAGAATAATCCAGGATGGAGATTCCATGGTCTCTCTGGGCAACCTGTTCCTGGTTCAGGCCACCATCTAAAGGACTGAAAGTGCATTTTTTGCCTCAAAGCAGCGTCCCCTTTGCAAGCTGTGTGCCCATACCCTGTCAGCTTGAGCCTCCCAGGAGAGCCCAGCTGCTGATCCTCCTCGCCTGTGCATCTTTCTCTGCATCCATCCTGTCCAGCCCATGGCACAGGAGTTTGCATTTGCCTTTGTCAAACTTTCTGAGGTTCTCCTCAGTCCATTTCTTCAGCTGTCACCTGCTACAGGTCAGCCAAAACTTCTGCACTGGGTCCAGCCAGCAACAATCCTGCAGAGAGGCAGGAATGCAAGACAAGGGACCAGTGTCCCACAAAAAGAGAACCAGGTGGAAAAACAGACAGGATCAGAGGGTAAATGCTGATGGATGATAGACACACCAAGAGATTGTGCATGGCACAACAACATAAAACTGCCAAAATTTCAGTCTTGCCAGTCCCTGGCCTGATCCCACCAGAGCTGCTGAGAGTTACAGGAGCTTTTGAGAGGAATCTTGGCAGGGAGAAAACAACTTTAATGGCATTAGACTCTTCTCTCATTCCCACAATGATCCATCCATTCTAGGACTGGCTTTTACTGATAACAATCCCTGGAGGAGCACTCTCCAAGATGGAATGGTGCTGTAGAGAAAGGCTTCTTTTCTCTTAGCTGCAAGACACTTCTTCTCCAGAAAGCAATAAACCCCAAAAATCTTAATTGCAGCCAAATATGACAGACATAAACCAGCAGTAAGCTCCAAAGATGCTTTTGCATGTGGGAAAATGGGGTGGGGAACAGCAAAGGAGAACATTCATATTTAGACATGTATTTAAGGTTCCTTTCCATTTACGAGGAGTGAAGCTTGGAAGCCAAGCTGCAGTTCAGGCCAAGTATAACTCCAGCAGGACTGAGAATGGTTGAAAATAAAGAAATTATGTTCTACTTCAGCACATAATAGTGATAAATATAATGAGCCGTGCACTCCAGAAGCAGAGAGAGCAAGCTTATTATGAGGCACAAAAAAAAAGCACAATTGGACAAAAATATGTTCTGCCATAAAAACAGACAACCTGCTTTCTATCATTAGTTGCAAAAAGAGACTTCCACTAACACCTCTGAAATAAAAGCATGAGCAACCCACAGACCTTAAAATCATTCTATCTCCTTTCTGTGACCAGAGAATGCTCAAAGTTTTCTGAAGCGCTGGGACTCTAGGTCATAACGAGGTATCTCCGGCCTTTACTTGCAAGCAGCTGCACCTCACCTTCTTCTCTCCAACCCCTAATGCACTCTGCGAAGATAAAGACTACAGAGAATCTAAAAATATTCAACAGGTACTCTGTAGCTCTTCTCATTTACCTGCTCTGGTGTGACATCCCTGCAGGTCTTCCCCCTGCCTATGCAGGAGGCATTCTCACCTTCTAATTCACCAGAACTCTGATAAATTCTCATTCAGCTGTTGTGCTGAGGCCTCTGGGATGGGAGATTTTGTAGTTTGCTTAACAGCTGTATTTTATTTGGGGAGAACAACCAAAATCTAGTGAAATTATTCCTACATGTGCGATTTTCTCCAAGATGCACGTCAAGGTATATTTTTCGGCATGTTACTTAGTCATGGTCTGGAAACCTGCCCATGAGCAGTAAGCAGTATGGACCAGAGGGAAGGTCTTGGTTGCTATCCACCTCTGAGGGAATGACTGTCTCAGTAAGAGAGAACTCGAGATTAGGAACATGCATTTCACATAGAAACTCACATAAGTAATAGGAGTACTAACAATAACTAACACGAGTAATACAAAAACTCTGAGCTTATTCCAGACATCGAATTCAAGTAATAAACTATGTCCCGAACGATTGAGTGTCTGGCTGGAGAACCAAACTCACTTCAACCTCCAGCTCCTCTGGTACTGACAAGGAGCATGTCTTTCTTTTGTCAGGGGGAAAGCAAGCTTGACAGGCCAGCTGGTGACATGACCTTTATGAAAATGAGAAGTTAGAAAGAATGGCTGCTTCCTATGTTTATGCAGCAAGGTTGCCCCTCACCAAGGATGTCAGTCAGATGCTGGGCTTTTCTCGCTCTCTTCCTTCAGGTTTTTTTAGCACTCTTCAAGCTCATTTCTTTGTTCTATCAACATAGCAGGTGGCCGTGTTGGGCATCCAGTCAAATAAATTTATGAACCATCTGAAAAAGCACACCAAGGCTCAAGCAGGCTCTCTGTTGTTTGTTTGGGTTATTTTTAAGGGTCTAGACGGTGGTCAGATCCCCAGCTGACATAACCCAGCTCTGCTTTACTGGCTTTAACACTACCAGTCTACTTCTGGTCAAGTTCTCACTGCTGCAACTTGGCTGCTGGGGAAACACTGGGAGAAGATCTGACCTACCCATCGCTTTGTGCTTGTTAAATGATAACTACCTTTTCTCTCCCCAGCAGAAGGAAAAGACTGTGCCACTTTCCTGGAGTGTCACCACAAACAAGATGCTTAGGGGACTTCTCAGAATGTTCCCTGAACCACAGTGGGACAGGATTTGAAACAGAGAAGAGCGGAAGGCACTGAGACACATCTGCAAAGCACAAGCTTTCACCTGTGCACTCAGCTGTTCTGAGGATGTGCAAAGGGCATGCTGTGTTTGCATACACTTTAAACTGGCATGTTTACAAGCTGGCTTGCAAACACTCCTTCTGTGAGCTGCAGCTAGCAAAGGGAAATAAAACTGGAAAATAATTAGACCTATTTTTGATGTTTTTCCCTTCATCTCAGCCCCCCTTCTGTTTATTCATAGATTGTTCACGCTGAGGTGGTAAGTACACACAGAAGCATGGAGATATAGATACAGATATAGATAAGATATAGATACAGATTTAGATTAGATAGATATAGATATAGATATAGATATAGATATAGATATAGATATAGATATAGATAGATAAATATAGATAAATATAAATAAATATAGATAAATACAGATAGATATAGACAGATACAGATGTGCACCTCTGTAAACCACTGCATTTTCCACATGTGTACCAACAACAACACCTGTGTCCTGCTCCGACACCAGCTCAGGCAGCTACGTCCTGCCTTGCTAATGACCTCCCCAGAATTTCTCATGGAGGCAGGTTTTCTTTCTTACCTCTCTGTCCTAAACAGTTTCCCTTCGTTTGAAGCAAAGCTAGCAGCTGCAACACATTTTTGAGCGCTGCCAACATAGGGTTCAGTTTGTGCCTCCCAGTCCCACTGCACCTTTAAGGAAATTCCTGAGTAAAGTGACTGATTTGTAAAGACAGACCTCCAAATTCACATTTGGTTTAAGTGTAAAGCCCTCCATGTTTGCACCTAGAAGAATTAGTCCTTGGAGGAAAGAAGGGAACTCTTCTTATGTGATTTCTTCACCATGTGAGCACACAACACCCATTCATGTCAGATCTACACTGTAGAGATCAGATTAGCACCTGAGGATTGACTTTAGACACCTTTAAAATATGATGTATTTTAACTAAGAACATTGTTTTCTCTTAAAGGTGGTTTCATCTGCCACCACTGACTCCCTGGAATGAGTCCATCCTAGCCAGGTCTGGTATGAGAAAGCCTGTTCAACAGGCTTTGCACAACTTCATGGTTGATGAATAAAGAGGCAAGTGTTTGGCTACTCATAGCAATGTTCGTGGCTCTGGGGTTCCTGACGTGCTAGGGCTGATTGGTCAGTCACATTCCTGCCCTGGCTTAAGGGCACAGTGACTGTAACATCTTTTCACAAAATGCTCTGGAATGATGTCAAGTTTGAATGATTTCACATGACCTTCAGAAGGTAAAATCTCCTTTTATTTACTTAAACACACACATGGAGCCTGCTAGAGAGCTCTTCTTTGGCAAAGAGAAATGTTTCTGGATTCCACTCTGCAAAGCAATGGAAAGAAAGACTGTTCTCCTCACCTCTGATTGCTATCACAAGCTACTGTAATTTACTACCACAGGGCAATGAGAAACGCAGGCTTGGAGCACTTGCTTGAATCATGTGGGAAGGCAGGCAACATTGGCCTTGCAATCTGTGATGCTATTCCAAATTGCATTTTAACCCCCACTCCTCTTTGATGACTTATCTCAGAAGAAAATAAAAAAGCAAGCTACAAGTGATGAATGACAAACAACAGATCACCCATCCAAGAGCTCTTTAAAGAAGAATCAGATAAAAAGGTGGAAGTGAGCTGGATAATGTTAAGACCCTGTTTTCTACCCTGTTGTTTGATGTAGGATGGAGACAAATCTTCAAGACAAAATGTTAAAGAGAAAGAAAGGTAATGTTTTTAATGAACATGGACACCTCTTGTGAAGGCTCTCTACACATCATTTGTGGGTTTTCTGCAATATTAATGACTTGATGGCTATAATCAGTGCTCCCAGCTACATTCACAACAAAGAGTAGAGTGAATTTTGTTTAAAACTTCACGTTTTACTCTTTTCAAGGATGGGAGAAGGGGGAAAAAAAACCTCAGCATTTTTTTTTCCTTCCTTTTTATTCAAACAGTTCCCAAAATAGCTTTAGAAAACTGGTAGACACATATCTCATTATTTACTGGGTATATGGACAGCCCACATGTATTAGAAAGAAAATTTTCTCTCTCGTGTCACAGTTTGATCAAACTGCCTAGCTGCATTTTGGAGATTTTGCCCTTCATTTATTTATTTGCAGTTGGACTCCATCAAAATCATTGGGAAAATAACCACTGGCCTATTCCAGTACGGCCACAGGTTCCTGCAGGTTTTGGTAAGACACTGGGCCTTGCAGGGTACTGGGATTTTAAAGCTCCCTCCAAGAATCAGGTCCCTTCCTAAACACCGAGAACCCACTAAACAGCAAAGAAATCCTCTCAAAGGAATGTCCAGTTTGGTAAGAACCATAATGAATTCAGGCTGAGGAAAGGAAACACACACACTCTCCCTACACACAATTTGACAGATAATTATTCCTGTGAGTCAGTCATGAAGTAGACTTCCTCTGATAAGAAACAAATTGCCATCATCCTTTTTTGTTGTTGTTATTCCTTCCTTAGTGTCATGACAGAAACTGCTGGGGGAGGAGGGGGAGGTCCATGGTTGCCAGCTGTTTGAGCAAGGAGGGAGAGCCTGGTTCTTTTAGATTTACAGGTATTCAAAGACCACAGAGGTTTTTGAAAGTGAGTTCTGACAACCTTGAAATTATTGGGCTTCCTTCAAAGAGGGGCCACAGGAAATGAGTTTGTCCTCCAACACACTCCCTCCCAGTTCTGTTTCCTCAGGGGGACAGCAGGTGACTTCAGGCATCCTGACTGAGGGTCTGATACCATTTTTCTGCATTTTCACCATTAATGCCACCTGGTTTTTTAGTGTCCTTACAGAAGGAGGTACAATGCACGAAACCTTAAAAGTCTTGGGATTATTACAAGCACACACAGTCATACTCCACTCTGGATACGCTGGGAAAAGTTACTTTTCCTCTCTGAAACACTCATTTTGTGGTTAACCTGATCAACTGTCTTTACAGACCAGGCAAAGACTCTACTAGACTCACTGGGTGTTGGATTCTGACCAAAGAGACTCAGGTGAAAAATTTCAAACAGCATGCAGTAATTGCTCCTCAAATTGCAATGATTTTATAAAACCTTCCCATTATCACAGTCAATGCAATGCTCCAAGCAGGAGAGACAGGAACATACGCGGCTCAAGGTAAGAAGAAAAATTACAGCATCCCTCAGTTACTGCTTTAACCAAACACTTCTCAGTTCTCAGCCACTGGTCTCTCCGTGGGATGCAGGGCCTGTGTGTCAGGGAGTGTTTTGATTGTGTAGAGTTTGATGATGCTGAAAAAAAGGGTGGCTGGTTTATGCACAGAAACCAGGGGGAAGGCCAGCAAGGCAGATATCATGGTGAGAGACTTCTGTAGACCACCCAGCCAGGAGGAAGAGGCAGATGGGAGAAGTCTCACAGTCTCTTGTTCTCGTGGGGGACGTCAACTGGCCAGGTGACTGCTGGAAATACAACACAGCGGAGAGGAAACAGTCTAGGAGGTTCCTGGAG
>VXAZ01004430.1:333878-366149 GCA_013399875.1 Gymnorhina tibicen | reverse complement strand
GGGGGGGGTGTCAGGCTCTGCTTCCAAGTAATAAGGGACAGGATGAGAAGAAACAGCCTCAAGTTGTACCAGGGGAGATTTAGTTTGAATACCGGGAAAAATTTATTCACTGAAAGGGTTGTCAAGCACAGGAACACGCTGCCCATGGAAGTATTTGAATCACTGTCCCTTGAGATATTTAAAAGACGTGTAGATGTGGCACTAAGGGACAAGGTCTAGTGGTGGGTTTGGCAGTGCCGGGCTAATGGTTGGGCTTGATGATCCTAAATTACTGAATTCCAGCTCAAATTGCTCTATCATTGTATTCTACGATTCTAAGCACTGAATCAGTGAGGATGAGCATCATGACAGGAATGCAAAGCACTTAATAAAATAAAGGCTAGCATCTCTGAAATACCAAAAACACTAACATTTGATTACCTGGGAAGACACTCCAGGGAAAAATTCATGGCCACTGAAAATAATTTTCAAATTATATACAGTACGATGTAAGCATTCAAAACTAGATGCAAACAGTGTAAAACGGATTTTTCCAAAAGAGCATCCAGTGGTGAATTTAGGAATAATTTGCAATGGGGTTTCGCTGCCCTTTGCTTTGAGTGTGCTAAAGCTGTTTACACCCAAGAAGAACAGGTCAAAGCTCTCATCAGATGGAGCAGGGCTGGCTCTTTGCTTTCCATTGCTGCAAATTAAGACGCAAGATATTACAAATAATTGCAGGCAAGAGCGAGAAAGGCCTCCAGTTCCATTCCTTTCACATTGCAGCAAAGCAAGAGGTTTATGGGAAAGAACAAAAATTGTTTAAGGGTCTGTAGTAAACACTGAACAGGAAATTGCGGTCTGATGAGACTGTTTGTACATTTACTCCATGTGGTCACTTGAGACTGATTTGAGCACTGCAGACAGCAAGACATACAGATTTACAGCCAGGCTACTCTCTTGCCAGGTAAGTCCTTCAAATTGCCACATGGCTCCACCTGACTCAACAGCAAGAGGAAGAGATTATGATCAGAGAAGAGAGCTACACAAATAATCACAGGCATTATTCAGAGAATCAGGCATTTAGACCTTGAACTGAAGGCCCACCAAGCTCACCAGGAGATTTCCCACTCTTTCCAGTGGGCTTTGGATCTGACAACAATCCAGTGAATTTTAGGGTGGGATTTCCTCTCTCCAGATATGCACTTAACGGATCCCTTTTTAATTTCATCACAGAGGAGCAGATGAAAACCTGCTTTCAAACAGTTATGTTGATTACAGAGGGTTAGAATGTGTGTCCTGAAATAATTTAAATATTGTCATCCCTCACTTTTATTTATCATAAGAGCATTTTTCCAGACTCTAATATTAAAATTTGCAAAATGGAAGAGGAGCAAGGAGGAAGGAAGGTCATCCAGCCATCGCCTCTATAACCCATCATCACTGCTGGTGGCCTCTCCTGGAAAGCCCCTGTGGAGCCCAGCCTCACCCAAGGGTCTTTCTGGCTCCTCCTGGCAGGAGAGACGAGAGAGAAATCACTTCATCTGATCTTCGTGGTCAGAGGGAGTTGCTTCAGATGAGTTCTATAACCTTCATCCTCAGGCAGCAGCAAGACAAAGGGACTCTAAACCATCCTCTTGATGAAGAATAGTTTTCTCCTTGTTTCATGCGTGTCCAACCTGCTGTATCCTTCCTCTGCTCACTCCACAGCTGTTCACCCATTTTCTCCTTGGCATGCTGTAGTAATGCAATGCACATTGGAACAGGGATATATCCTTCACCTTCTGGCTTGGTCCCACTGGAGGGACCTGGCATTTCCAGGTGATGCTGTCTCAGTCTAATTTGTGGAGTGAGGTATTTCAGCTCAGACACATGACAGAATATGACTAACGTGAGGCATAGAGTGAGCAGGCTCTGTCAACAAAACACAAACAGCCACATTCACAAATACACTCTGATATGTGTGTGTGTTTGTGTTTCAGAGAATACCTGCTGTGACTGCATGCTGCTATTTTTCCCACTTACTAGCCCAGAAGGGATGATTATAAGGCAAAATGAAGAAAAAAAATTAAACTTTCCACAAGATGACAACATTTCTGTGCTTTAGCAAACGCTTCAAAGATTTTTTCCAGAGCTGGTGTTCCATGTACCCTCCTAACCATGTATCCTCCTAACCATGTAGACTGACCCAACCCCCTGTGAAAGCCACCAGAATCCCATTCATTCATTTCCATGAACACAATTTAGATCCAATGTGTGTGAGTAACCAACATTAATCCCATCCTCTATCTGTTCACTTGCATGCTCAAAATGAGAAGTCAAACAGGTGAAAACGGCAGCGATGTCACCCTTTCAGCCCAGCTCTAAAAGCAGGATCCAGTGGGCATGAATTTGGGAGGGATGAAGGGATAGAAGCAATGGCTCTGCACCTGCAGGAAGGTGTGGCTCAGTGCTTGTGAGGCTGCCAGCAAGCTGAGCACTGCCACCACCCCCCGAAAATGTCACACGGCGGGGTATAACCAGCACTGCCACTTCCACAGAGGGTGTGACAGCACTGGCAGCCAAGGGTGAATTAAACAGAGGCCCCCATTTGGAGAAACTCAGGGAGGTATCACCCAATGAAATTGAACCAGAGGGGAGTGTCAGGATCCACAAAACCACCAAGGAGCACTGTAGGACAAATAGGGGACAAGTCGGAACGCAAGAAAAGGCATTGCCTCGAACGCACACGCTACTTTATGCCCATGAGGAGTTTTATCCAGGTCAGTGCTAGGGCATGACACCAACCATTGTGCTATTGGTACATTTGGGATAATGCTTCCCACCGCAGCTAAAACAGCTTGTCCGGGGAAAGTCTATCAATTTAATCCTGCCTAGGATCCAGCCAGAGCTGTCATTTCCCACCTGTGCTAAATAACTGCTCGTGTATATTCATGAAGAGTGGTCTTATTTCTAAGAATACACCTAATGTGTATTGCAGTGTAACAGGAGACAACTTACAACAGGCCTATTAAAGGAAATCGCAGAGATCACAGAATTGACATATTCTGTTTAAAGGCAGCCACACTTATACTCAATTGCACAACTAGAGACAAGTTTGTTATGTTCCTCATCTTTCATGAACACTCCTATTTACTAGTTTAAAACGTGAGATAAAAGCCAGACAAGCTTTGGCAAAGGAATGGGGGACAATATCAAATGATAAGCTAGGCATATTTATAGGTGTAAACAGATCTAGAAAAGGCAGCGTTAGATATAATAAGCACTCAGTGATGTGGGGCAAACACTGAGACTTGAAAGCAAGAAATATCCAACAACTTGTAACATCAAAACCAGCAATTGCAGGTCTTAGCAGGCAAATGAAATATGAACAACAAATAAGTATGTGTAAGAAGGGAACAACTACATTAACTACTTTGATCATTGCTACAGAATGAGTGTTTTACAACAAAACAATGCAAAATTGATTGTGTAATTATTTGTAAATGCTGATTATTTTGAGAGTAAGTATGGTTTCTCTAGTTCATTCCAAGGATGCCATGATGCATTTCAGCTGAAATTGTAATTTTGGAAAAGTGAGGCAAGGTATCAGGAAGCAGAAGGAATGCAGAAGGAATACTGAATTGCTAGCAGTGAATTAAAGCCACAGGTTTAGGTGACATAATACATCCAGAATGTAAAAACAATGAAACAAAAAAATCAACAAAAAAAAAACAAAACAGAAAAACCAACCAAGCAAACAAAAAAAAAAAAAAATTGAAAGCCAAAGAAGCATCCTTGCATGTTTCCACATGAAGGCTGTGTTTAGGAGAAATGGCTTATGAACTCAAAAGTGAATTATATAAGGCAGTTATGTGGTTTTTGTTTAAAAAAAAAAAAAGAGGAGACAAAGAGACATAATAAAAAAGGAACACAGACTGGAGCATGTTAACGTCAGCAGTAGAGACAGCCTGGGAAACTATTTTAAGAGATCAAGAGGGAAAATATTTAGAAAAGTATGAGCTGACTAAGAACAGGCGATGTGAATATCTAGAAATGGAGATCAAGTCTCCCCTGTTGGAATTCACTAGGAATGGTGCCTCTCAGGTCCAGCAGCATTGCACATTTGGAACAGCAGGAAGGTCTGCTGTCATCTCCACAGAAACTCCTACACACCCCTGGACCCCTTTATGGCTTTTTTGTGCCCCACACAGAACCCACAATTTCAGAGCTCCTGTAGGAAAGAAATCATGCAGTGAAGAGCTTGATTCTGTGGCTAGAAAATCCCTTCTGAATTAAACCCAGAGAGCAAGAGGAATCTGCTTCAGAATGCCTTAATGCTCTTTGATGCACAGCCAAAGATCATTCCCCTCTTCATATTTCCAGCACATTTAGCCGTAGCCTGTTCAGTTCTGCATTTTTCACATAAGTGGCCATTGTCAGTGCAGGAGGAGCTGTGATTATTCCTGTTCAGACTGGGGTGGCATGGCTGCGGGAGAAGCATATCTAGTGCAGGGACAAAGGGAGTATATGCTTCATTTGCTGGCCAGCAGACATCCGAGGAGCTGATAGCTAAGAAGGCCACCCCATCCTTCTCAGGTGAGGGTGAACCATTAAAATCAATGCAGCTCCATTTATTTCAGCTCTGTCATGCCCAGTTAGGGAGCAAAGACATGGCAAGAGAGTGGCACAAATGGACTGGGATAGTGAGCATGCATTAGCTAACACCAGCTGGGGATCTCGTCTGGTGATAAATCAGGATAATGCTGCCTGGGTACAAGCTGAGGGTGCAAGACAATTTGGAGATCACTCCAAGATGCTATTTTCGATCACTTTCTTCTACTGAAATAGATGGAAGTCAATATGATAGCACTGGAGCAGATTCCAGTGTCCACTGCCAGAAGCTATTAAAAAATTACGAATAAAGCAACTCAGAAAAGTTTGACATTTTGTTGAGCAGGAGCCTGGCAGGGAGAAATATTTCTGTGCTCCATTACAGGAGCAGTCAGAAGGAAATGTCACCAAAGTCTAGATACTGCCACTCAGTAAACTCCATCTTCTTCTCAGATGTAGGTCCTAATAGCAGCAACAATTGCATCAGGACAGGGAAGGCAGCACAGGAGGAATGGCAGGGCTGGAATCAGCCACTCTGGCTACTGAGGGATGCCTCAGTGGTGCAGCACACTGTGCCAGCTTCCTCTTGGAGCCCATGCATAGAAAAATGAGACCCAGGATTCCATGCAGCCTCTTGCTTTCTCCAGAACCTGTCCTTTTAGGAGGAAATGCAAGCTTGCACCCTGGAACTTCCAAACACACTTTCAAACACCCTATAACACTCAATACATGCAGTGCTGCTGCAGAAAACTTTCAGCCAGTCACTACTTTGTAACCCTCTACCCCATGTTCCTCTTATCTCCACTTTCCTCAGATGGTCAGTCCTGACCTTTTCACCATCCGATCGGCTGACGGCCTTTCTTACATCCCTCAAAACAAATGCATCAAACTCCCAGCAGCTGGAACACGTTTGCATTTGACAGGAACTCTGCAGCCCACCCGAGTCAAGCCAGAATGATTCACACTTCTTGGGGATGAAAAGGATTAGGGAACAGGACCTGATGTTGGTGTGAGCCCTCTGTGTACAGAAAAAGCAGGGGGAGGAGAGATGATGCTCTTGTGGAGAACGAGGACAGGTGGGGTGTGTATACCAGTGCTGCCATCTCAGATGCCTGTGGAGAAGAAACAATAAATACTAGATAAAGTGCTTTAAGGGTTAAGAACTTCAAGGGGATAGCCTGCACAGTCTCAAAGAAGAGATAATAAAGAGCCTGTAACACTAGATCCAGCCTCTATGTAAAGATAATCTACTCGATGGAGGCTTAATCCTAGCAAGGGCTCTATAAAGTCTGGGAAAAAAGGGGGTATAGTGTGAACCCTGAATAGTCTAATTGATCCCAAAAGTAGAGTTCCTTTTTATATGTAAATATCTCATCTCCCTTCAACCTCTTGATCATCCAGGGTCTAATCAAGGAGTTCCTGAAAAGACATCTGCTGTCAGGAGGAAAAACCATCCCCTTGTTTAAAGCTCTTGTCTCTCACCTAAGGTTTCAAGCTGTGAGTTCTCTCATGTCACTTTACTCTCAGAAGCTCATGGACATCCTCTGGTACAGGTGATTGGGGCACAGCACAGGCAAGAGGGTCTCTGGCCGTCACTCTGCAGCCATGGCAGGCACAGTGGCTCTAGAGCCAAAGCTGAAGAGCACTAGGGAACTCATGGGATTGCCCCAGGAAGTTTGTGAGTTTTGAGCTCTTTCTTCTGCCTAAAGAGAAAGAAGTCTGTGGCAGAACCTCTTTTTAATGAAGGTATCACACCCTTGCTTTGGCAGAAGCCATCTGTGTTGCATGACCAAGAAGAATTATCTGAGATACCAAGCAGACAGGCTTCTTGGGTGCTGGAAACCAGCATAATTCATCTTCCTGTCCTCACAGCTTTGGTGTTTTTGGTGAATGGAAGAAGAAGCACAAAAGGCTGCTGGTGGAGGAGGGTAAAACACTGAGCCCATGAGAACTTCCCCTTGGACACTCCTGCTCCAAGGAGTGATGAACCACCAGGGTCACCCTGCCTCCAACACCACCATCATCACCAGAGAAGCAGCAAGGTCACAGTTAAAGGTGATGGTGCTGCCTCTCCAGCCTGCCCCCCCCCGGTTAAGAAATATGGGCAGATGGGTCACAGGATGTGCAGGCAGCCACAAAGCACCTGGAATTTTCCACTTCAGCTGCCTCTTGGCACAGAGAGGGGAGGGGATGCCGTTCTCTGCCTAACCCTAATCCCACAGACACTGATGGGAATGGGCTAGGGATTCTCTGGTCCCCCCAGGTAAGCTCCCCTTCTGGGAGACTTCTGCCTTGGACTTGCTGACAGCCACAAAGCCCTGCTCCTCCTGAGGAGAGAGGAGATGTGAAGACAGCTCTTTGCCTTCAGGGTGCCATGAAGGCCAGGTGGAAAGGGACGGGATGAGAAGGGTTCCTTGCCACAGGGGAGGTGTTTCAGTGGTTTCCTCTCTTCCTTTTTGCTTCTGCTCACTTGTCAGCTGGTTTTGCTTTCTATGCTGGAGGAAGGGGTGAGTTTGGGGAAATTAGAAGTTCCAGAAACTATCTGGAAGCCAGAGTACAAGCCAGCCCCCTTCTGCACTCACTGTCTGCATAGCAGAAGGCAACAGAAATCGGCAGAGTTAAATACACCACAGTCTGATCTAAAGCTCACTGAAGATCACTGACATTAATTAGACTTCTGCCTTGCTTCCTTCCAACAATTAAGATGCCAAAGCAGAGGAAAACTGTCTAGAAATAGATGACTTTACCCATTCTATAGAAACAGCAAGACAGCAAAAGCAGCAGATATGACTGACCAAATGGTCTCTGCTTGTTCTGCAGAGGTCTCGCAACATATCCCTCTTACTTGCATTCTAGGTGTATATGTTTTTCCACAAATTGCATTGTTATTGTATATTTTCTTGTCTGAAAAATTTCCTTCAGTCAGATGAAAATAAAATCAATGCTCTAGCTGATGCTTGGAATGATGTGGCCCCAACACACAAACACACACATCTGTTGTCAGAACTCTTCTGCCTTTCTTTTCCTTTCTTTTAATACAAGTCTGGAATCCACTGAGTGTTCTTCAAGTCTAAGCTCCAAACATTTCAAACAGCACAAAAGGTATGACAAGATGAAAGAAAATGTCCACAAATAGACAGCTAGACAACTAGTTAGCAGCTGTCTGCTTTTCTTCAGGGTTTTTTTGTGTGTGTGTGTGTTTTTTGTTGGGTTTGTTTTTTTGCTGGGGTTTTTTTTCCCCCTGCAGGGAAAAAAAAAAAAAACAAACCCAACTTTATTTTTCAATCTTGAAGGAACTGACTGCAGATTCTTTTGTTCTGGCAAGAATCCAACCCTGTTTAGCACTGGAAGTGGGGGAGGAGGTGAACTCCTTATGATGCCATGTGTAACCTTGAACCTGAGAAATGTCTAACACAGTATGTGTACAGTTGCAGCAGTTTAAATGGCACTGATCACTTTCAACTTTTGTATTGTACTGATCACAACTTAATGAGCTTTTGGTGTTCTATCAAGTCAGGGTATTTATGCAGAAAAAGAAACCAAAAAGAGCAGGTTTTGATTAAAAATGTGTATGGGCTTTTGGGACCTGGTTTAAATATTTCAGATCTTGAGCAAGCATGGAGCCTGCAGTTGAAGTTATTTATCTTCTCCCCAGACAAATCTGGCTGGGGGGAGGGGTGGCAGTGCTCAAATGCTTGATTTTAATTACTGTTGTTGTTTGCAAGTATTTTTCTTCTGTCATTTCTGTTCTCCTTCTCCCTCTAAACAGATGATCAGCAGACAACATGGACTCCCGTCTAACTCACAGATTTAATTTGGAAACCTGAGCATCCAACGCAAATATGAAACACAAGCTGCAGTTGGATTCTCCTCCAAATCTTTGCCGCTCGCTCAGAGAATTCACTCGCTCCCTTTGTGGGGCTTAGCGTGAGGCTGGAAAACTTTCCTTTCTCACCTTCTTCTGGGTCTCTTTGTGTGTCCATAAATGAATGCATGAGAGTGTGTGTGTGTGTGTGTGCATGCACAGGAGTCAGCATGCCAGACGGCATTCCACAGCAGAAGGTAATTTCTCCTTCCTCCCTTTATTTGCATGTTTGGCATGAGCTGCATTCCTCCAGTACCTGCTGAAAGAGTGAAGGGATGTTGTCAAAGGCTGGGCTACAGGAGATGTGTGGAAGAAACCTCCCTTGTCTGGATAGATTGTACATAACCAGACACAGCAGAGTTTCCATCCCACTGAAATAAATTTGTATGGCAACACTTAACTCTGCAGCTCTTTCCATTGACAGCTTCCAAGCCATTTTGCTTTTTTTTCCCTTTTCCCACCCAGTCTCTTCCCTGCACTTTCAGATCATAAGTTCTTCAAGACAGGGCATTTATTACTGTGTTTGTACAGCACCTGCTACATTGGTTTTAGTAGAATGGTGATCTCAATTAGCATTTTGACCAGCTCTCATACAAATAACAGATGAGTACATCAGGTTAACCCCAGATCTGGGTGGCTGACAGAGCTGTTCCAGGTTCAGACTTCTCCAAATGAAACTTGGGGCAGCACTGGCCGGAAAGGCCACATGGTTTTGCATCTCACTTGAGCACTGGGACATATTCTCCTAAGCACAGGCAAACCTGAATCCTAATCTAGGGTTTCAGGCGGCAGTGTGGGTTTGCAACATACACCTTGACCCATCCCAGATGAGAAAGGGAGACCAGATGAGCAAAGGTTCTAGCAGGGAGACCACCTGAAATTTAAACAATAGCTTTTCTCATTTGGCTACAGATCTTGTGTTTGACTGCTTCACCCCCACCCCAGCCCTGTGTAAAATCTGTTGGGATTTTACTCCAGTGGCCCTGTGTAAATCTAATCAGTCTTAATAACTAGTGACATCTCTCTCCGGAGGAAGAGTAATGATCAGGTTCAGGTTATGGTTGTTACCCACAAGACTGAACCATGGAGAAAACTCAAAAGGGCAGCTCCTAAAGAGTGGTAAATTCTTGCAGTCAAGCTGAAGGGAACTGTGTGGCTATGCCTTGCCACCTCATCCCTTGCTGGAAACACCAAAACCTCAAGCTCCTTGGGTCAGTGAGGATTGTCTAAAACAGAGAAAGGCAAAAAAGCACACACAACTTTCATTTGTTTGTGCTTGTCAAGGTACCCCTGCAAATATTCACCTTCTTGAAGGGCACCTGAGGCTCCTGCTCCCAGGTGAAGCCCTCAGGATGTGAAGAAGACACACCAACAGCAGCTGAAGGCCCTTTTTCTGCTGCTTATTGCAGTCCTTGAGCTAGGGTTCGTAGAGAAAAGGAGGTCACTGTATTTACAAGGGAACACACGAGCTGAAGGCAAAGCATGTTACAGACGTGGGGCTCACAAGCACAGATGGGGCTATAGGTGGGTTCAAAACAAAAAAAACAGGCTTAGTCCCGGGCCTTTTCACCAGTGTAAGGAAGCACGGCCTTGTGGGACATTACTCCCGCATCCTCCTAGCACTGCTTAAGCACAAGTGATTGCATCAGCCGTGGAGGACCAGGGAATCAGGCCATGAGCTAGCACAAGGTTAAAAGGACTGTGCAAATAAAAACTCGCTTTCAGCACGAAGGACACCGCAGTTCAAGGCCAGAAGCTTCTCTCTGTTGTTCTGGAACTAATTTCAAACATGAATCAGAAGTCTAACATGGAGAGGTTACTGTCAATAACCCCTTCCTGAGAGTGCCTTGTTTAATGAGATGTTTAACTGGGTGATATGAGAATGAATTCATAAGCAAGTGAGGGAAAAGGTCCATTGCTTTCTTTTCCTCAGCAAGGAAGGAACAAAGGAAAAAAAGGGGACTGAACAGATACCAAAGGAGAAGAATAGAGAAGATGGACAACAAGTGAAAGAGAAATAAATTATGTGAACGTGCACACAATAATAAACACTTTACCCAAAATCAGCGGCTCGCCACGAGGAAGATGACTACGTGCTGCTAATAATGAAGACCCTTGGTAAAACCTTGCAGGCAAGGGGGAAGGATTTAGCCCCAGGAGAGCTCAGTGTGCAACTGCAAGGCTTGGAAAGTCACTTTCTCCACTGCAGTCCAGCCAGCCAGCAGACCTCAGCAGACAGGACTGGGATGACCACTGTAAATCACCCTGTAAAGCAGGATCATCTGTACTGTTTTTAAGCCAGCAGAGCAGAGCAAAATCTCAGCAGTTTCAGGCCACCGAAACGTTTCTTCACAGTAGTCCCTTTTCAATCCTGTCATCATCAACACATGGTAAACGAGACGGTTCAAAATCTCAGGCCTGGATCTTGTACAGATGTTTGCTATCTGTTTCCTGTCAAGGCTCCCACTGATACCAAGGAACAAGGAGCTCAAATACCTCTGAGGAGCTGAGCCTTGGAGTGCAAGACAAATACGTGGGAAGGATAAAGGCACAGAGAGAGCTGTTTCACAGCCTCCAGGCGGCTCTAAATTAGATGAAGGCACTGCTCCAACTCCGAGCCAGCCCTTTGGAGATGCTTCAGCAGCCCACATCTGTGCTACAGAGCTTCACCGAGGAGGTTCACAGTGAGCTCCCAAGGAAAGACCCAGTGTTCATGCAAAACACAAGTTGCCTTAGAGTGTCAGGACACAGGGTCTGAAATTTCCCCACTTTTTTTTTTTTCTTCCTGCAGGGGGTCTGTTCACAGAGCCAGTACAAAGAAGCCTTCTAGGCATGGAAGGCTCACTGCTTTGTGTAGGCATGAAGGAAGGAGGAAACAGGACACTTCAGGTATTTATTTTAAAAGTCTATCACGCATTTGGATGGCTGCTGGTGCCAAAACTAATCATGCTAGTGGAAGAGGTACAGAAGCAGAACAAGCAAAGTACCGAGAGCAAGTAAAAGGGAAGGAGCTTGGAATGACAAGCAGAAAAGGTAACTCTACAGATCAGAGGGTTTTCAATGCGTTGCACATGCTGCAACCTTTTAAACAGCACATTATGGCTCCTGAAACATTTTAAACAGTATAACATGGTTCAAAGGTTCAAAAATATGGCACGGCATCTCCAGTGTATAACTCTGCTGGAGCCAGATAGTGCATGCTGCCCTCTCAAATTGAGAGGAAGAGAATTAAATTTAAAGAGGAAACAAAATGCTCATTTTAATCACCCATCGTCCTTTGAGGATCTTTTTCTGTCCCCTTTGTAGTGTAATGCAGAGTAACAGGCAATTGCCATATCCCCAGTTGATAGTTAGACTGCCTAGGATCCCAGTGTTATAAACTCCCTATTTTCTCCAGCCTCTTTCAGAGATGCATCTTCATATACAGCAACAATTGCATCAGTGCCATTACCTTTGGCTAAGAAAGCCTGCAAAGTGAAATCATTGGTAGCCAAAGGCAACATAATCAGCTGTTCTCATTACTTATAGAATATATGGGGTTTGTGTGTGGAGAAATTACAGAGGTGGAAAGGGCTGACTAACGAAAGTGCAGAAGGGACATGCACACAAGGCATTTGCCTCAGGACGAGGAAGTATGGCATTATCTGAATCGCACTGCAGTCGCAAATCATCCCTCCCTGCTATTTGGTGTCCTTCAAGAAATGAATCCCACCCACAAGGCATTTAATGGACTCTTGCAAGGGCCTTCATTAACTGAGGTTTCAAGACATCTGAAATACTTTGTGCAGGCCCAGGTAAGTGAAGGGATTAAATTATACTTTACTTTGCTAAACTATCTTTTACCCAAGTATGTTCCCAAGTAAACTGTCTTTTACCCAAGCCATCTTTTTACCCAGGTAGAAATTGCAATGGGTGCAAACTGCAAACTGCACTGCTTTGGGAGGAAGGGGAAAAAAAAGAGGTAATCACGACAAATTATACTTTTTCAAGTTATCATCATCTTGCTCTGTCTCTGTCAAATTGTTCTTCAAACACAGCAGTCTGTGAAGCCACCTGATTCCTCTGCCTGCCTCTTTTTTTTTTTTCTTCCTCTCTTTGTACTATTTATACCTCTTGGATAAAATGTGCACTTTTGCATATCTCAGCCATTTCAAGGGCTGAGATGATGAACTGCACTGTTTAGTTCCTTCCATCACAGTGTCACTAGTGGTCATGTCCCTGATTATCTCTAAGGACAATGCATTCAATAATAGATTCAATCCAAATCTGTCTATAATTATGATCAAGGATGATATACTAAGTTATATATGTGAAGGAATGGTTCATTTTTCAAGCCCACATGTTGTTTTCCAAATTCTTTGTAGCTGCAACATAACCTTGGTCTGCAACTTCACCAAACAGTGAATGTGACTTTTCACTAAACTGATTTCACCTCTCTTTAAAAAAAAGAAGAACAAAAAAATAAAAGAACAAACCATGCTTACACACACACACTTCACACACTTTAACTTTTTTTTCTACTTTTGCCATTTCGGGGATGTTGGTTTTCTCCTGGGCTTTAGACAAAACAAATTCAGTTCCCCGTAAAGATCACTCAGTGTCTGGTGTGGGGTTTTGGGTGGTGAAAGGAAAAGAGAAGTCTGCTCTGAAAAGAAAACCTTGCTCTGTGAGCTCGGTCTGTGCTCAGGACTACTTCAGTGCATTTAGGAAGGCAGGTAGAGCTCTGTTACTTCTTGCTTGGACCTTTAAAATTTCTCCTCTGCTCCTTGCCTCTGCTGGGAGCAATTTCACTGCAATTACTGAAACGAAGCCCCTGAATTCCACTCTGTAGCTATTCACATGACCCTCAGTGTTTCGGACTTGATTTTCCTCCAGTTTTCTCCACAACAGGAAGAGTCGTGAGGAAATTTTCCTCAGTCAGTGGCTTCAAGTTTCTATTAAAAACTTTTGCTACTTGTAACACTTCTCAAAACCTTTAAAAAACAAACCTAGCATTGGAATTATTCAATCAAATGGTATTAAAAGCACAGATTATGCTTTAGAAACCACTTACAAAGAAGGTTTTTACAGATCAGTGAGGACGCTAGCGAGGAGGGGCCCCTGATATGAATGGAAACGTTTGTTTCAATCCTCATTTATCTTAAGGCCCGGGTGCTTTCTGGACAGTGAAACATTCTTCTCCTCCCTGCACTTGGAAAAGTGAGGATCAAGTTGCGAGAAAGTGCCCTTGAATGCTCAAGCAAGGAATTTGCTAAGTGGCCTCCTCAGCCAACACAGCTCCCATGTTAACGGTGGCTTCTTAATTCCCCCTGCCCTCGGCTGCAGGATTACCCATCCTTTCTTATCACAAGGTATCACAGCCAGCTGAGCCCCCACTGTTGCATCCACCCACGAAAGCATGACCACTTCTCACGTTAAAAATGTTTGCCATTTCTCCACCACCCTGAAATTTTAACCAAGCCTTGATAAGGATGTAAAAAAAAAAAAAAAACAACCCACAGTTTTGTAAAGGTCTCAGCGCTCTTAATTTTTCCAGGGCTGCTCAGGGATCTCTGTAGCTGTATGTGTGCATGGGACTGCTTCAGCCTGCCTGGATTCCACACACCCCTGCAATATAAACATTAAGTAAACAGAGTACTGGGTTACTAATTGTCACTGGGGCCACCAGTCACATTGATCTGGAATCCACCTATATCTAAGGAAAGCCCAAGAAAACACTGGAATATTTTGGTCTTCTCACTAAGAAGCATTAGATGGGTTAAATCTACTTTAGCCTCATTAACATATTCAGTGCAAATGTGGGGTCCCACCGAATCCCTTCCAAAATCAGCAGTGAAGCTCTTTAAGAGAAGCAAAGCCCAGTCCTTGGTGAGGCAGTGGCCTCCACAACTGTATCAGAAACCAGATCTGCAGCCCTGTTCTCAAACCCAACTTCTGTTGATGGTTGTGGAATTTTGGCCAGAGCAAAGATCACAGTGTTTGTCCTGCAACTTGCACAGCTAGCTTGAAGCTTTTCTTCTTCCTGCCATCCAAAGCTTCTTGGGATTAGTCAGGACTGATATTGATGTATGAACATCTTAAAAGGACTGTACATAGCTTCCAGGCTGAAGACTAAACATTGCTGCGTAAAACAGAATTTGGCAGTGATTCTATAGGATGAACCTAATCAGAGCAGACAGATTACAATACATGGTAAAGGCATGGAGCAGAAAAGAAAAAAGGACTTGCTCTGCAGTATTGCATAACACATTCTGGAGAAACTAGAAAACCTTTCAGAGCAGCTGGGACAGAGGGAAATGAACCATTTGTTCCCAAGTGAAATAAACAAAAGAAGGAAATGCTCCAAACTGTCTCCAAACTAGGAAAGGAATGGTGGTGAGAAAAGTGACCAGACCCTGAACCAAGCTCTTCACATTGTCCAGTTCCTGACAGTAGCTGTGTGTAAAGCGCACAGGCACATATCTCCTCATCCCCTGGTCAGTCCTGGTGAGCCACAGACCTCTGCAAGGGAATGCAGCCTTTGGCAGACATCACTGGATGCCTGCAGTGTAGCCAATACAGCTGCTCTGTTTTTGAGTCCTGGTACATCATCTGATGAAGGAAAAAAACCAAAGCAACTCCTTCTTGCTCCAAATCACCTGCACTGCTCTGCATGTGACCAGAGCACCTGAGATGAGTTTGGCAGAGCAAGGTAATTTTCAGTACAAAAATCCACACAACGAAGTTCAGACAGAGTGGAAAGACCTGCAGCTCAGAAGAAGGACAGAACTCTGTATGGTGTTGATTGTGAAACATTCAACACAGTCAGTCATCTCTTCCTTGCTCATGTTTTTTGTCACTAAAACGTCACTTTTTGGTTTTTTTTGTTGTTGATGACAACAAACTCCATCCAGAAAGAGAGCACAAAACTGACTCCTGGTACCTGCTTGACAGGAGTGTGAGTTTTTCACATCATCCCTCTCCTTTTAAGACTTGAAATTAGGGAACACTCTGACATTCATGCAAGAAAACTGCTAACTTGAACTCGAGAACCTGAAAGAAAGCCAAGCAACCACCTTGTCCAGGCTTGTTGCCTTTATAGAGCATCTCTCAAGATTTTATATTTCTGACTTAACTCCAGTACTCCTTTCCCTTTTAAAACCGAACCAAAACAAGGTTCTTGTTTAAGTAATAGCACTGTGAGTCAGTCTGCAACTCTAATCGTGTTGCCTTTCTGGGAAAATCTTACTGAACACTTAGGAGATAAATTGTCCATTCTTTTATACAGCCTTGTATTCACAGCCCGTGAACTGAGGCAGATGGACAGTTGTGGCAATTGACCCACGCATCCTGATTCTCATTTATTCAGTCCCCTTCTCAGTGCAGACTGGAAAAGCTCAGTTCTCAAGGTGAGCAGCTAAACCACTGGGCATGCCCTGAGGGACACGTCTGGAGCACTTGTGAGTGACTGCATGCAATAACACCACCTAATCTCTCTTGGAAATGAACTCGACTCAATCAGACCTTTCTTTCGCACACTTCTGGTCAGCAGGCTGCTCCAGAACGTCCTTCAAGTACTTAAGCATCTTCACCCAGTGTCTGAAGGATAAAGAAAATCTCTACAGTAAGAATTTAATGATTTCTTTCTGTCTTGGTTCTGTTCCTTACTAAAAAATTGTCTCCCCCAACTATCCCGCTCACCCTGCTCTACTTACAATTCAGCAGTCATGTTCCCTCTTTTGTGTCATCCCACTGGGATGAGCAGATTTAACTTCTTAAGTTTCTGGATTTAAAATAAACTGCATGTCCAGAGCTGTACACGTGTGTCTGTAGGTGTGTTCTCACCACTTACTGGTTCTGCAAGACTAAACTGCTAGGAGTGTATCTTCTCATGAGTCCTAAAGCACACATGAGGACTCTCTTTAGCCCTCGGTTATTCTGCAACAGTTTACTGAACTGGGAATTGCACTTCACCTGTGCCTGTGCCAAGGCAAAGGAAGAAGGTAAACACGTTTCAGTGGCTGGGAAAATCAGACCCCTCTTGACCTTGCTTTTTCACTCTGAACGCAAGGACTGTTCTGCTTGCCTAAATTCCCATATTTTTCCTCCTTTCACAAGGAAATAGCGTGGCTCAGGCAGTTGAGAGAGGCATTTGGAGGAGGAACAATCAGAAGAGGGTTTCATGTTGCAGTGGCTTCCTGAGTGAGAGAAGACAGACATGGGAAATAATAACTCTGCTCCAATGTCAGGGCTGAGGAGATTTCTATTTCCAATTTAAATGTAATTTTAAGAGCTCTTTGTAGCAGCAAGGGTTCGCTTCAAGAACCTGGAGGCTTAGTACACAAATTGTGTAGTCCACAGAAAGGTTCCCATCAATTTCAGGGTGACGTGCCTTATGAATCTGTGCTCTTATGCTGCAATCAGGAATGAGGGAGCACTTTAAAAATGCTGGTGCTGTGCAATATTTATGGGGTTTTTCTGCTTCCTGCATCATTCAGTTCTTGCACTCTTCAGGCATTTCCAAGAACTGCTCATCTGCAGATTGTGATGCTTGGTTTTCTTCAGGGAGACCAAAAGAGAGACTGGTAGGGAGATCTTAAGAACATGGCAAGAAGGTAAAATCTGTATTGCTGGGGTGTGACAGTCTTAGGTTTATCCAAAATAAATAAAGAAAAAGTTAATGGTTGAACACTAAAATCACAGACTACGCACAAATGCAACGCACTGTGATTTGAGATACTGTAATTCCTGTAGCCTTCAAAAGGTAAATATGTGCTCATCATACTTCCCCACACAATGTTTAGAAATCCTCACTGGTGTTTTTCACAATGATTAATTATGTTGAATTATCAGATGGACTAAAAAGGAAAGGATTTTTATTTTGGAAGGACAACTCACTGGCCAAAAAGAAGGAGAAAATTAAACACTGTGCAGGCTTTTCAACTTCGAATATCAACAAAGTTCTTCTAAAGAAATTCAGCAGTAGAAAAGAAAGTTTCTGAGAAAATGCTCACTCTAATGTGTGCCTGAAAGGTATCCAGTCTGGAAAGTGGAGAACTCTCCAGACCTAGAGGGGGCAAATTTGCAACTCAAGTCATGTGTTGTATATGTGTCCCATATACAGCAGCATTCACTTGCTTTCCATAAAATATCAAGTAGCTGAAGAAACATTCACTGCACATTCTTCCAAACTGCTTAAAGCAGGATTTCTGAAATCTAGTAGATATGAAATCTAAAAGTAGATACGGTGTTCCTCCACTCTGTCAATGCTCTGGGCTGCAACCAGCAAATATTAAGAAACCATGTACAAATAGGAAATGCCATCTTTGTTTTCACTCTTGGCATCAGAGCATCGAAATCCAGATATGTGGAAGCAGAGCATGAGGCTGTGTTTCAATGTCTCTCCAGCTGTATGCTCAAAGAGCCACCCAAGGGGATAACTCACTTTTTTCTTCAAACATTTTTCTGTGTTTTTATTACTAAAGGGGAAGTGCTGCAGGACTTATTTAGGGAGTGATAGTGGATGACAGATTAAATATGAGCTCATGGTGAGAGACTGTAGCACAAAGAGGCAAATACCATACTGGGATGTGGAGCAGAATTACTTGCAAGACTACAGAGGTAATAATTCCTCCATACATAGCCCTGGTGAGGCCCCTTTTGGAAAACTGTGATCAGTTTTGGGCAACTCAATATAAAAAGGAAGTCAATAAAATAGAGTGACTACAATGAACAGTGATAAAGATAAGAGGGTTGGAAGGTATGATGTATGAGCAAGGGAACCCAGCTTACTAAACACAGCTGAAAATTGGAGGAAAGGAAAGGGCAAGGGGAGTAGGGACATGACAATGCCAAAGTATTCATAGGTGGGTGGAAAACTTGACTGTGTCTGTAGATGTATTTCAGAGATTGTGAGCGAAAAACGTCATTTTTCATGGAGAATTTTAAAATAGGTTTTAACAATTCCCTTGCTACTCCTCATCCTATAGATATATAAAAAAAGGAACATTTTGGACAGAAAAAAAAGATTTTGTCTCACAGAAAAAAAAGAAAACAAACCAGAGTGTACACCTCCAGGTACACAGACACATACATTCTCCCACACTCGCATATTTTGTCCCCAAATAATAAAAATAATCCTTCATGGAGCATTACCAGCCAGCTCTAATCAAAGGCTGATGTTAAAACGTCGTTCTTTTCTTAAAGATTAGATTTTCCCGGGTAACTTTATCGTACTCTCATGAGCCCACTGCTCACGTAACCACTCTCCTCTCAGCAGCCTGGTGTCCGTCATCGCGAAAGGGCAGCACCGTGCTTGAGAAGGCTTCCTTCTGGATGGGCTGGATGATCTCCATCTGGGCTGGTGGTCAGGGAAGAGCAGCTGGCATTGCTCTGAAATAAGGAGAGCTCTTAGATTTCAACCTGCTGAAGCCCAGACCTGCTTGGGTATCTCCAAGCACTCAGACTAATGTAATTAATAACAAAGTGTCTGGGCCAGCATGGGGGTGGAGGTAGCAACTGGAGCTACAGGAAAACTGTCGAAGTCAGCACTGCATAATTCAGACAAAGCTGGTTTGGAGCTGGGGAGTACAGAAAAGTACTCTTTTGCACTGTTCATTCCCACTCATAGCTTTGCATTGGCTCAGCTGCACACCTGCAATTAATACATGGAGCTGTCTTCTGGAGACAGTCTGTTTTATGATGTTGTTTGCATAATCCTTCCACCAGCTTGCCTGTTTCCTGGCAGTTTGTGACTTTCCTTCAACGTCCTAAAAGACTTTGCTGGGAAAAAAAAAAAAAAAAAAGGCACTAGAACCAAACTAATTGTTTAACCAATGTCTTCCTTTCTCTCTCCCTCCATTACTTTTTCCAGGACAACTAAAACAGAGCTGGAGCCTCCCACTTTGACTCAACAATATCTTTCTCTTTCCAACTATTTTTCTTCAGGCTCGCAGTGTGTTCTGCTTATAAATCTTCCACAAAAACTGGTGTTTGCTTTTCAAACCTTCAACTCCAAACACCATTCAGCTTTTGAATTCATTAGATTGCATTTATTTTCACTGTATGTTCTTATAAGTTATCCTGGCCGTCTTTCCAGTCCTTCTTCACTCTTTGTTGCTCATTAAAGCATTTTTTTTGTAGTAGTTAAACAGATTCTTATCTCTAAAACAAATCATTTTCCAACCTTCTTCCCTGTTTTCTTACCTGATCCTTAGAGTAGAAGTTGGGTTCAAAACTTGTTTCTTGTCTTTTTCTTTTTAGCAGAGCAGGAAAGATGGCAAAAGTCATACGCTGCCTATCTCTTTTAAATTAACTGTTTCGTGCTGGCCAAGCCAGTAGGATGCATTCCCTGTAGGGTGAGCTGTGATTAACCAGGAGCCTGACACGGAGGAGCTGTGCAAGCACTGGGAACCCTGGAGCCAAACCCTGCACTGTCCCAGCGCTCCGAGCCCTGTGCCAACATCCCAGAGTCAGCTGTCAGCTCAATCCCAGCTCCCTGCCTTCCACAGGGGATGCTCAGCACTTTGAGAACTGTAGGCACCTGACCACTGCTGGGAGAAATTGAGCAATGGCTTCACAGCGGGATGAGTCCCAGAGTGTTCCCTGTGAAATTACATACTTTTAAACTGGAAAAAATGTATAATTTAGAGGTGAATGCTTTTTCTGGGTTTTTTTTTGTTGGGTTTTTTTTCCCCCTCTGCAATAGTTAGTGTTGCTTTGATTTATCCTAAAGGAGCAAGGATGCAGGAAAATGTTGCCACCTATAAGCGCTGTGGAAGGAAACTACAGCAGGTGCTGCTGCAGGATGGAAACTCTGTTTGTTCTGTTGCAGGATAGAAGGTCTGTTTAGGATCCCTGTTGTCCCCATGGGGATTCTTACCTGTCTTTACAGTGCTGTCTGATGGAAAGGGGAGCTGCCAATCCTGTCTCAAAAGGGCACAGCCAAAACAGAGCTTTTGTCTGCATCCACATCAGCTGGGGATCACTGAAACACATCCCTTTGCACATACACAGAAAAATAACATCAGTGCTCTTACCAGTGTTCTAGGCCTGTAAAAAGCAATATCCCAGAGACATCTGAGTCTCCATCCTGGACTTTGAACCCAACTGTGATCTCTTCTAAGGTGTACTCTACTAAAACTTATTACTCTCACTCAGACACCTGTTTCTGAATGTGTAGACATCCAGCAAATCACATCTGGTTTGGGTCCATATTTGTTTGTTGCTGAATGAAGCCTCCCTTGCATTAAAATTTGGTCATTCCCCACTGCAATTCCACAAAGGCTGAATTTGGTTAAAAAAGAAGCTAGAGATAGGTGCAAGTCTAATGGGAATTCAGCTGAGAATCTCCACCTCTCCTAATGCTGGATGCAAACCACATGAAAAGCCACAATAAATAATTTAGATATTGTCAAGCAATGATTGCACTATTTGATAAAGGAGTATTTCCCTTTTTTTAACCCTGAGAGGTAATCAACTACTAACATTACTAAGAGAGGTTCTCATCTCAAAAAACTTCCATATTGAGTTGCTTTCAACAGAACAAACAATACAAAAATTAAATCCTGCAATACTGTCAACACCAACTCTGACAATGCAGAAGTCAAGACAATAACTCATATTCCCCCATTAATGTGGTTGCAAAGTTAGAACTCCTGCACTGAGATTTTATTAAATTTCTCAGTTTGGTTTGCATATTTAGTTCAGGCACATACTGAACCTGGAGGCTCAGAAGATGGAGGCTCAGAACTGACATTACGTGTTTGTCTGGAAGTCCAACACTGATGCCAAGATTGTGTTCAGGAGCCTGTCTAATACAGACTAATTCCAACATCCTTTCAGATATTATACACTTCCTTGACACCCAGAACTACAACTTGGTTGAAAACATCCCAAATCACATGTTGTGAGAATCCCATCTATACATTAAAAAATACTCTCTGTGAGAGAAAAAAAATAAACCTCTCTCCCCAGTACCCACAGTAATCACCTCGACAGAAACATGTGCAGTGGGCACGGAACATTTTGAAGGCACAGGCCCCATTAGCATTCTGGTCAGGACTGAGTTTATTAGGCATCCCTCCAGCCTGGGTAGCACTATGGAGGCTGTGTGCCTCGGGGGATGTCAGCATAATGAGGTGCCCTGGCAGTGCAGGGGATGTGCACCTGCTACTTGGGGCCACGTGATGGGCAGATGCAGGAGCAGCAGAGTCAGAGCTGCCCATTTCCCATCCTCCAGCAGAGGCAACACCCACAGGGTGGACAAGGGGTGCACAGCCTGCTTTAACTCACCTGCTGGCATGGATAATGAAAGACAGTCTTTTCTCCTTTCTCCTTTGGCACCCAGTTGCAAGGAAGTGGCCAGATGCAAGCGTGAGCTTGCAGATCATAGGATCATAGAATGGCTTGGGTTGGAAGGGACCTAAAAGATCACCTAGTTCCAACCTCTCTGCCACTCATCTGACCAGGCTGCTCAAAGCCCTGTCCAACCTGGCCTTGAACACTTCTAGAGAAGGGACATTCACAGCCTCTTTGGGGAACATCTGCCAGGGTCTCACCATTGTCACGGTGAAGAATTTCTTCCCAACATCCAACCTAAAACTGCCCTTTTCACTTTAAAACCACTGTCCCTTGTCTGTCACTGTCTGTTGGTATAAACAGTCCCTTTCCCTCCTTTTTCTAAGCCCCCTTCAGGCACTAGCAGGCCACAATGAGGTCTCCTCAGAGCCTTCACTTCTCCAAGTTGAACAACCCCAGCTGTCTCAGCCTGTTTTCTCAGCAGAGGAGCTCCAGCCCTCTGAGCATCTTTGTGGCCCCCTGAGAACCCTCTCCCACAGGTCCATCTCTTTCTTGTGCTCAGGTCCCCAGACCTGGACAGGCAAGGGATGCAAGGAATCCCTAAAAACCTTCACAAGGGACATAACCCTTCTAGTATGGGGTTGCCAGCCATCAGCTGGGTGAAGCCTGGCACCACTTCTAATTTTATCTCGAGAAGTCCCCAGCAGACTGGCTGAGGGCAGCTAAAGAAGGAAAGGAAGTGTCAGCTGTAGCCACAATAAAGCAAAAGCATTTGTTCTGGGAATACCTCCATAAAGACCACAACAACAAATGATGGATGTTCCAGGAGAAAAACTTCACAGTGTCCTGGAACTATTTATACTCTTTGATACAAAATAAAATCTGGTGAGGCCCTGGCACAGGTTGCCCAGAGAAGCTGTGGATGGATCCCTGGAAGCACCCAAGGCCAGGCTGGATGGGGCTTTGAGCAGAAACTCCGTGGAAAAGGAACAAAAACAATTCAGGTACTCTCCACTCTAATGCCACGACCTAAACCAAAGACCATTCATATTCCCTCTACAGATCCTGATAAAACATTGAGTTATTTGCAGTTCATATAAGCACTTCAATTTATTTGGGGAGGCCTTCATTGCCCTTAGTTTTTCTATGTGTTATTACTCAAGCACCAGGTAGAATATTTTTTTCCCTTTTTTTGGGGGGGGGTTGGGTGCATTAGCACAGATTTGAAGGAAACATGTAGGTGGGGAGCATAATGCTTCCAATTGAAACGCACCAGCAAGCACAGACTATGGTAGTTTAGAGATTAAAAATAGGATCATTTGGATGTGTGGATTTGAATATGATTTATGGATCACTTCCAGAGACATTATTGTTGCTTATCATTCAGATGGCTGTGAAAGTGAAGACTATGTGGGAAATCATGCAGGAGATACATTGCCTGCAGAATGGGGAAAAACATTAAATCTTGGAGTTGCTGATGCAGCAATTAATATTGCAACCTTCAGTGCCTTCAATGCACGGAAGAGAAGGGTAAGATAGCCTAGATGTCTGCTTCCCATAAATAATTGATCTCAAGACTTTAGGGCAGAGGCAGGCTTAAACATTACACACTAAAGCCCCTTTCCCATTTGCCTTGGAGGAAATGTTTAAACTAGGAGTCACTGGTGAATCAGGAATTTGTACTCCGGGCTCTTGGGCTGCTCCTGCTGCACCTACAGGTCTATAAGAGCCCAAAATACCACAGCAACCGCATCTTCAGCAGGGATGGATGGAAGGTGAAGAGGTGTTCTCTAGGACACTTGGTGTCTGAAGATCTCAGCTAGAGCAGTAGTCACAGAGGATCACAACTTTCAACAGCTGAAATTCAGAGGCAACACTTTAGACACCTACATGACATTTTTTTAGGGTTTTTTTTTTTTTGTTTCATCCACTTCTTCCCCCCTTGAGTTTTGAGGGGTGGAATTAAACNTTTTTTTTTTGTCTCATGTTGGCTCAGTCCAGAGCAGATTGTAAGTGCCAAACAGAAGGAAGCGCTGGCACAGCACTCAAATACCTGGTTCTCCTTAGTTCGCTTAAAGCAGTGGGATAACTCCACTGGTTTCAGCCAAGCTCACCCTGATTTACAACGGCACAAGTGAGATTAGGATCATGTTTTTCATGTTTTGTGTCCATCACTGTGAGGGCAAAAAATTCCTGTATATCTGACCAAGCTGCCTGAAATGAGACCTTTAATTTGACATACCCTTTTCTAACAGAAAATAATGAAAGATTGAGTAAAGCACATTTATTCCTCAAAGCAGCATACAGAGACAAGTAGTTTTTAAGCACACCTGCAAATAATTGTCAGAACAAAATCTCAGGAGCGTTGGACCAGCACCCCAATATCTTTACCTGCTTAATGGGTTCTGTTTTGCTGAGAAAATTACATCTCCTTAGCAAATACTCATGGTTACTCTTAAAAGCATTTCTTTTTTACACATGAAACCATAAAGTTCAAATGAGACTTTTTTGACCTCACACATTTGTTATTTGTGAGATGGTTAATAAAAGTAATTATCAGTAGTTTCTGACAAGTGGAGTGAAAATCTGAACTCTTTGACGTGCAGAGAAAAATTGTGCATGTTCATCAAGAAACTTTATTTCTTTGGAGAACTGTCCCAGTGGCTGCAAAGTTAATAAGTCATTTCCAAAACTGAAAAAGTGGAGGCCCCTGAGAGAGGGAAATAGACTTTGCTCAAAAACATCAGCTACAGCTGCCTCATAACCAGCTGTGAAGGTCAGAAATTACTTAAGGAATGCACGTTTGCAAACTTTTAATTAAAGAGGCTGAAGGCCAGTGCTAAGAAGGCAATCTAAGAGTGAAATACAACAATAAGCTCAATTTAGCCTCAGTGTGGATTTCCACTGGTGTCACATCTTTGGGAGACTGGAGTCTGCATGATGGGAGTGACAAGGTGAATTTTAACCAGAATTTTGGTTATATAATCAATAGTGTGGATATCGGCACTGACCCAAATGTTGTCTTCTGAGATGCCTCTCCCAGCAAGACCAGGTTTAGCAATGCTTTTTTGGTGTGATGAGGCCCAGGGTAGTCACCCCCTTGCCCAGAGAAGTGCAGTCAACCCAATGCCAACCAAAACAAATTCTCTCTCAACAGAATGCCTAAGAGTTTTATTTGAATTAGGGCTGAAATGCTTGGCCAACAGATAGCAAAGGGCTGTAGACCCAGCCCAGAGGACATGAGACCATCTGGAAGTTTTCCCTCCTTCCCCACTCCGAAAAAAAAAAAGGAAAAAGAAAAAGAAAAGGAAATAAAAGAAAAAAAATACAGTACGGAAAGTCCTAGTTAGTTCAATTAATTATCCACTGGCCATTTACTTAAGGGACTCATTACAAATATATCCTCATCACAATGACAGGAAATCTATCTGAAAAGTCTGCAAAAAGGCTATTAATGAAGAGAGTTTCTAATGCCTACAAGCTGAAATACCTTTTCACTCCTTTCGCCAGTAGTTCCTGTGGGTCATTTCTGGGGTCAGCAGTGGTGTGCAGAGTAAAGACTCTGCCAGTGCTGGAGAAGGAAAAAAAAAAAAAAAAAAAAAAAAAAAAAAAAAGAACTTCACNAAAAAAAAAAAAAAAAAAAGAAGAAAAAAAAGTACTTCAGTATTGTCAATCTTTTATCCTTGAACGATACACTAGAGGCTGACATTTAATACCCTAAGGATATAGATGTTTGAAAGCTGGTTATTGTAACAAAGGAAACCATCCAAACTCTGCAAGACCAAATGGATCAGATAAAGCTGACACTGAGATAAATCTGTTTTACATCCATTCTTGCAAAACTTTTGCTAATCTATGTAGTTATAGCTTTCCTGGAGCAAAAGGAGAGGGGAAAAAAAAAAAGAACACTACATTATAGAAAGTCAACATGCTGCCCCTATTTGTAATCTCCAAAGTGTAATGTCATGGTCGGAGAACATTTTTCTCACAGATCATGGCTGAACTCTATAAAAATGAGAAAGATAAAGAAAGAAATTGAGAAAAACCACAGAGAGAGGGAGAGGGTATGAGGACAAACATGCACCATGCTCTTTCTGGTTGAACTTCCATGTTAACATAGATTGTGTTTGTTTGTTTAACACATGAATTCGGATCTTTCGTAGACACAGACTCATCTTCCAACCAGTCAGAAACTTTAACACCTACTCTTCATTATCCAGTATTTACACCGCCAGATTGGACTTTCATATGGAAGCCTGGAGCAATGCTGGTACAGATGGCAAGATGACTCTCAAGAGATTGATGACTCTGAAGAAATACACAGTATTAAGTCAGAAGGTGCAAATGTTAACATTCCAGTGTAGAAAAGAAATATTCCTTGCATACACTTCCCAGGTTTGTTTTCTCATGCATTACAAAGAGAAAGAAAAAGCCCTCGACACACCTCGTAGCTGGCAAACGAATGATAAATTTACTTTAGTTTCTTTTGTATGTCAACTGTTCATGCCTCAGGTACTTAACCTTTACTTTAAAAACATGGTTCAGATCCTAGCCTTGAAGGTGGGTGGGAAGGGGGGGATGGTATTCCTGTAAATGTTTCATTTAACAAAGGCAGTACTATAAGAAGGTTCAGTGGTGAGACTCTGAATGGTATTTATTGTTTCAGATTTCAGGGCTCCCATACATCTGCTGCCTGTCAAAGGCAGATACCACATTCATAAAACAAGTGCCCTGTCTGGAAAAAAAAAAAAAAAAAAAAGGACTCCTCTGTAGCTCAGCCTCCAGGATTATGTGAGATGGGAGGCTACAGGAAGAGAAAGTTCTAATTTTCTCCAAAGATGATCAACCAGAAAATCTTTTAGTATAAAAAAGAAAGGAAATTTTTACTTGGTTTTTTTTTAAATGTTTGTGGGCCCAGATGCAGCAAAGCATTTTAAGAACAATCCCTGTTCAGAAAAGCTCTTAAACATGTTCTTATGTGTCTCCATGCTCAGCAAAATGTCTAAGAACTGACTTAGCTGAAGCGGAGACCTAAAGAAGAACCACTTCTATTTACACTAACTAAGCAGCTCGTTTTACCAGGCCCATTACATGATTCCTGACTTTATTAGGTCTGGAATGTATATTTCACCCATGGTGAGAAACATGCTCATTCATTTCTTATGATATCATAGTCTTCTCCATGGCAATCTGGTGCTATGTGAGGAAAAACAATAGAAGAGAAAACTTTTCATGCCGAGATGAAGACGGATAAGGAATTATGTTCAGCCGGGTGGGAGAATATATAAGAGGAACAAAACCACAGAGCCCCTGATTCCGAGGATCTGATTTATTTAGTATCTGGCATTGGCCATAAAGTGTGGGCAATGAAAAGAGGAGCTGACCTCAATGCCTCCTTAGCAGCAATCAGAAATTCATTTCAGTGTGTGAGCATTTAATTAGCTTCACTGAGTTTACAAGACCTTCAGTCATTTTAAGATACTCGAGGCAACTACGCCACACATAAGATTACCCTGAATCTGGAATGCCAGCCACTTAGGAAGAATGTCTGGAGAGCTTTAATTGAAGGGGACTCCTTTGTTTTTATATCCATTTGATGTGCCATTACCATTTCCTCCACCACTAATTTACACCGAGGGACTCAACTACTCCAAACAATTGTTTTAATCAGTAAATCACAGAAAACCTTCAAGAAAGTTTAAGGTTGTTCTGCGTCTATGGAAAGTCAAATGGCACCATTAAATTTTTAGCACTAATCTAATCGTTACACCCTGCAGCCACTGCACCACTTCAGGCATCGGGGGAGAGTCATCACCTTCCCCTTTTTTACAGAAGACCTGAAATATATCTGCTGCATGCATACAATAAATATATATGGAGTGGGATTAACTAACAGGAGGCAATTACTAATTTTATTATGGCTTCATGAGGTCTGTATATCAAGCTCCTCTCCCTGGCAAGGATGAGGAATTGCTAAATACAGCTAATTTCTGGGCTGATCTTATTTATATACTGGACGCTAATCCCCTTCACATATCTCATGTGCTTCTTTCTTCTCAGAGATACTGTCCCTCAGTGACCTCCTCCCAGCATTTCATTAAATGCCTTCAGCCTCAGTAAATTACAGCACTTTAAAAACATTGAGTTTAGCATATAAAAAGAGAGAGAGAGAGAGTTTCTGTACGCTGCCATGGGATAAGGTGCAGTGAAAATCCCATACAAGCTGAACTGTACTTCCTAATCAAATGGGTGTAACAGATGGCTGCTAGAGCAAGCCATCACAATGGAAATATCTGCAGTTCTCATGGTAACGGAATCTGCCAGGTCTGAGGGATTTGCTGTTTTCCAGGACATCTGAGCTGCAATCTCTTTCGAGCTGTCTAGCAGTCTCAGTCTCGCTCTCTCTCACTCTCTCAGCATGATGGAGATAGAGTTGAAAGGTGGAGCCTGATTTTGCATTCCAGCTGTGATTAAAGACACGCACACACAAACGCACGCGCGCGCGCGCACACAGAATCAATAGCACTGCATATTCATTATGCTATCTAGAACCTCATTAACCACTCAGACAGAACAGCAAGGAAATTTTAATATTCCTCCTTCTTTAGGGAGGAGAAGAAAGAAGTGCAATGGGGGAGAAGGGGGGGAGAAAGGAAGATAGCATGTATGTGGGGAATTAAGATTCATGAGACGTACCTTTTAATAAAGATATGGAGCAATGTTAAAACTACAGTTGTTTCCATTTCATGGCAGTATGTCAAGATGACTTAACATAGCAGAGTGAAACATCTGGCCTCAAAAAAAAAAAAAATTATTATGTAGAATTTCCAAAGCATAATATAGAATCTATGGAAGAAGGAGAAGGAGAAGAAAAAAATAGAGCAACTGTGTACCATAATACTAAGTAAAAGCATGCGACAGACCTCCTAGTATTGTGTAATTAGAAAGGTGATCCTTCTCATAAGGTGTAGGATAGCATAAAGACAATGAGCTTTAATTATAAATCTAAGGAATTGGGTTTAAACCCACAGGGCTCCCTTAAAAGGTTCTTATATTTCTGCATGCAATTCAGAATCATCAGCAGGAAGAAAATAATCATTCATGAGACTTTTATTAAAGTCTTTTCCTTCAAATCCCTATCAATTTAAAGAAATAAGAAGAAGCATACTGCCTTCTTTGCTAGACTACCTGCTAGAAAGCACACAGAGGGTTGATTCACAGCTACCTATTCTCTTGGGTATTTGAGCCTGAAGATCAGACAACATGTAAGAATTCAGCCGTGGCTCAAAATGGAAACAAAGAGGACCATTCTTAAAGCAATGTGAAATGAAAAACTACAGGCTGTAGACCTTAGCATGCTGATCCACCACATTGTCCTTGAGGGCACTAAAGTTAAATACATGTGACAGCCAAAGAGACGGGAAAAATGCTTTCCAGAATAAAATGACCTGATCTCCTTTTTTTTCCATGATGTAGAATAAGCCATGATGTAGGAAAAGCAAGCTCCTCAAGACCCACTCAAGAACTGGGTATTCTGAGGTGCTGTTGTCCACCTAATTGTGTATCACTGAAGAACATTTTCATGTGCTCTTTCCTTGAAGCCTGAAATGCTTTCACCACGACTCCACTCCTCTGTGGTAATGAGTTCTGGATGAGAAATTCAATTCTTGTGTTGGGTTGGTTAGTTTCAAAAAAGTATCTAGAGTTCTGTTGCAACAGCACTGCATTACACCTCCAGGGGCCTCCAAACCTGTCAGCTAGTTAGGAATAACTGCTGGTGCCAAGCAAAAATAGTTGCAAACTACAGCAGAAAAATAGTGGTAATTGTTGGCAGTCAGCACCAAAACACGTGGCAACATGAGGAGTACAGAAGTCACCTCTGCTCACCGGAGCCACCAGCAGTTCCTTGCAGTTGGAACAGGGCTTCTCATGCTGCAAGGTGCAGGGCTGCTCAGTGTGAGAAGCAGTGCTCAAATCCACGTCTACCTTCTGCCACCATCGTGCAAACTCAACAGCACAATCACTCCTTCACCTGACTGGGAAAGGCAGCCACCCCTGGCGTGAACCTGGGCTGATTTTTGGAAGAATGTCGTGTTCAACTGAGTGAGCAGAAGATTTCAGTTCCTTTCTTAAAGTACAGCAGCGATTCACAAGAGAAAAAAACGGTGCATGGTTTTGCCTTTTATCAGAGAGCAGTTCTGGGTGGGATGAGGGGTAATAAAAGAACACGGAGAGGTAGTTCTGTTCATCAACCCATTATCTGAGGCTCTGTGTTTCCCCAGAAAGTCAACAGAGATTGTCAGTGCCATGGGCACACACCATTTCTAATGTTGCGTTCAGCACTATGTAGACATGCATTCAGCAAACTCAACCCTCAACGCAGTTGGTTAAAAATTACTTTTACTCAGCTTGGAATATATCCAGGATTAACACTGTGGTTCTTGCAGCAACCATCCCAGCCTAAGTAATGACACAAGAATCCAAGAAAATCTTTTGCACATTCTTACTTGATAAAGCAGCCCTTCAAGTAATTGACTGTTCAACATTGCGCTGCACTGCTGTTACTGTACTGCTAATATTTATTAAGAGATCAGAGTGTTCCTCGCTGAACAGTTTGTGGAAACTTCTGGCTCAGACCCGATCCTTGAGCTGTGCAGTGTGATCAGTGGTGCTCCAAGCCACGGAGCCTCACACGTGGAATTCACCCGTCCCCAGGGTCTACTGGCTGTTCCTCAAACAGCAGATCTTAGCACACACACAGAAGACGAGGCTGCCTGCAAAGAGGTCTCTTCTCTAGACACCATTTCCTTCCATTCAGGAACTCTGCTGATAAGTCACTTTTGCCCTGTCTGCTGACTGCCCCCAGATGGTGCCCTCATAAGCCTGTCCCTGTGCCTGCTCGCCCTGCTTGCTTATTCCCAAGCATTATTCTTCTACCAGGCCACCAGGTCTACTCTTTTCTCGAATATGACATTTCTTGGAGAGCAGGACAACAAGAAAGCCTCCTTGACCATCCAGAAGTCTTTCTTTACCCCAGTCAGAGCTTGAGCATTTGACTTTCAACATTAGCAAGCTGCCCCAGAGCCCCCACATATCTCATAGGCCTTAACAGGGTCTCTTCCATCCAGTCTCAGTCATACCTTCCTAAAACACTGTCCAGCTTGAGCCCTGACACTGGGCTTTCAGTTGGGAAAACTCCACCATGTACCTCTGATGCAGGAGACCTGCTGCCCCCAATAGACCTCATCGTCTCCAGAAAAGCTTAAGTAGTCCCCAGGCACACTCTGTGGTGATCCTTGCTAACGCCCAAGGTAGATCAGAGAACTGCATTTCAATTTTAGGGTGTGTTTATGACACGCTCTTAGCAGCTGAAGAAGCTCTGAGAAATCCTGAGTTTCGTTCAGTCCCAGATGGCTCTTGGTCCCCAGCTGACTCCGGCCCAAACAGAAAAATCATCAGTACTTAAAATTAGTGGGGTGGTGCAAGCTGGAATCATAAAACTCTGAAATAGACCCTCTTGCTATTTCAGTTCTAATTGCGCTCGTTGCTGCCTGGTTAGCAGACACTTTTCAATCAATTGCTGCGTTTGTGCTGACAACACCGGATCACAAGAGTTGCTCTTGTCATTTCAGTGACCTCCATCCTCAATTGTTCTTGCTTTCTGGCCAGGAGCTACAGGGCCTTGTTTCTAACACCCACAGCCACAGAGCAGGGAAGGAATCTTCCCATGACCACCAGCCCAGGATTCCCAGCTGCTACAGAGAGCACGCTACAAACCTGCAGTGGAGGATCTGACCTACAGCATTTACGTGGGGATGGAGATCTGTGATTTGACAACAAAAAAATACCTAAACATCCCCTTTTTGCTCAAAGCTGATCCTTCCCGGTGATCTCACACAGAGATCCCAGACTTCAAATTCCTCAGCCCTGTGAGCCTTTCCCATCCCCTGCAGGGGCTTCACAGACTTCACATACCAGAGTGAATCTGCTCCGGTCAATCAGCTCCCGCAGTCCTCTGCATGCTTCCAACACCTGCTAACAGAGGGGACAACAGAGGGGACAACCCCAACCCCAACCCTTCACACACAGCATTGCCTTATTCTTCAAAAATACTGCTCAGAGCAGGGTGCTCCATTACAGGACGCTCCTATAAATTACACCACATTTTCAGATGGAGGAAGCAAGCATGCTCTAGTAAATATTTCAGCAATGAAGTGGCATGGAGTCCTTAACGCTTGTCATTTTTCAACATAAGGAGCACTCCATCAGAAGGTGCTCTACACTCCAGGGAGAGAATGTGCATTCTAACAATAACAGGACAGACAGTGGCCAGCACCTTATCAGTATTAATTTTCCTTGAAAACATGTGTGGTTCTTCCTCCACTCCACCACCTAATGTCCGGAAGCACTTGATTTAATAAGAAAGTTCATAATGTCAAGTTACAGACACCATGAGAGGGAAGCCTGGTAAAGCAGAATTGGCAAATCAACAAATTATTAAGAAAAAAAAAAAACTTGGCTATCTCCTAGATGAAATTTTTTTCCCCTTTTTTTTT